>JAULCE010086766.1:0-12817 GCA_032359355.1 Macoma nasuta | reverse complement strand
CATTCTTAGCTAGATATTTAAGAAGCCAGTCACTGCTGCAGCTTAGCCCTGAATAGTTATCATAAGTATTCATAACAATAACATATTTGGATCTAGATCTATATGAGGATCTGATGGAAACAGCATTATTAAAATATGCGTGTTAATCCCATAAAGGCTTGAGTTGATTATTTAATCCATTAATACGGGAAATCCTTGGATCCGTGAAATCTGACCAAACAGATCTCACAAGGTCAAACGTAGGTAGAACGGCCGTCCGGTTACAATATCTTAGTAATTAATAAATACTTTCGCGTAATGATAGAGACTGTATCAATCGTCTGAAATAGAGTCTAGTAACGTTTTCAAGCCTTGATTGGTCACAACCTAAAATATGCATCAGACATATTTATACATATTTATAATCTATTTTACTGTTCTTTCACTTCTAATTGTTAGTAGAAAAGAAGCGCTAGGGTCACAACCATATCTCATAGAACTTTCACTAATCGATGCAACGAAAAAATGCATTAAGATTCAGCAGACCAATTGTGTCACATTCACTTATCCCCATCGGAACAATCATATTTCTTTTAATAATATTCCAGATGCTATCATGCAATCTCAAAATTCGTTATTGAATTTAAAATTGCGTCATTATACTTTCAAAATCACGTACCTGATATTAAGCAATTTGGGTTTGGAAAAAAATCATCGGTGTACATAAAAACACATGACTGCGATCATGGCAATCTTCGTTTGCGTGGTTTTGAAAAAAAATGCCGGTGTTCTTTACAAGCCACGTAAGAGCTGTATTGAAAAACGAGTTTTAGAAGAAACCCGACGGCATCATTCTTGTATTTGAAAATGGGGTTAATTATACATGCTTTAGTGTAGACCAAAACCACGCTACTTTTGATTAGGGTATTGAGTGCACATTTCATGTTATTTAACAATATTTCGTTTTCGACCTTTTCAAACTATACCCAACTTTAATTTTACCTGGATAAGCATTGTTTTAACGTCATGTTTAAAGACGCATTTCTATTTATCAAGTATCTTGAAAGTCTTATTTTTACCGCATTGATACGCCTGTTGACGGCTCTCTAGCAGAATAGTTTTGCAAAACATGTTATAAATTGAGTTTAAGATAGTGAGTAAATGTAGCATTTTAGACTGTTTTATATTTGATTTTAATTTTTTGACTTAAGTCTTTCTTAGAAAATTCTTCCAGATACTTTTGTTTATTCTTGTTAAGCGAGTCAAAAGGGTCAAATATTTACATATTGAGAGTAGAATACCACCGTATCTCAACCATTTACCATTTGCAGAATAGCCAACTTACTGATATTTTTCTTACACATCATTTGCCCTACACAGGATGTAACGAAACTCGAAATATATTCTTAATTTCCAAGCGTGTTTACAGTCGGGAAACTACACTTCCCAAAAAGAAACGAAAACATATTGGATAATTCATAAACAATTAAGGTACCGCCAATTGACAAACATAAAGGCGTAGCACCAATGAGGGTGCCATGTGACGGCATATTCATAACCCGGCTTTTCCAGTAATATCAGCACTATTTCAATGACAATGAATATGAACACTGTTGAAAAGAAATCCACTGGTGAAAAGCGCAAACATTGTGCACATATAAATCCGTCACGAAACCGGCGCTGATAATAACACCTTGAGAAGGAGATGTATGTGATTAAGAGTAAAAGAACAAAACAGGCTAAAACACCCCAGTCACAGAGTGTGTCGAAACCACGTATACATTTTGTAGAATTCAAACACAATCTTCGAAGACCAGAATTATTATAAAGTGACAATACATCTAGACTGAATGAAATCATCACATTCCAGCATTTATATGTTACTTGTACAAAGGAAAATAGTGCTTGTCGATCAAAACTGAGGTTCTGGCAACGGTTTGACATTTGGTAAAATCCTGAGAATATTTGATCTATTGCTTCTGACAGGTTTGTTTAAGAAAATGTTTTTAATCATCATCATGCTGATATCAGATTTATTTCCCCCTTAATTTGAACCAGTGTGATTGTAATGTCAGTGTAGAAGTAGCAGGTTGCTGTTTTAGAGACTTGTACGTTACATTCTTACGACTATTAAGCTAATCATTTATGTAAACTTATTTTTAATTATAATTTGTCTTATTTCCGCTTAAGTTTGAACCAGTGATTTTGTAATGTCAGTGTAGAAGTAGCATTTTGCTGTTTTAGCGACATGTATATTACATTCTTACGACTATTTAACTTATTATCATTTATGTGCTCCCACAGGGATAGTTAGCTTTTAGATGTGAATTTTGTAATGTGTATTTAACATATTTTGCATGATCTATTTTCTACTTTTAAAGGATTGTGAAAAAAATGTAGACTCAGATCAGATGGCTCCAGGTCGAGCCATCTGATCAGGGACTGCACTGTTTACCATGGTAATTTTGTGTATTTAACAGATATGGGATGGTTCATTCAATTACATTTACATTTCATATTCAGCAGGATAAGGGTTAAACATGGCATGCATATATTTCTTATTTATCAAAATGTTCATTTGAATTAAATAAGATCTCATTTTCAACATCATTGTGTTTATTGATTGCTATTTCAATTTGATTTCCTAATTTACTCCTCTCGACTAAGTTTCTAACCACTTCACTGACTACCCTACGCCATAGTCCCATACAAACAACTTCGATCCGAATGAGACACCGAGTATCTCACAAATTAGTGAAACTATGAATATGTTAAATCTCTTGCCGACAGACGCTCAGAAAGCCTCGGCAAATTCGAAGTGATATTTTAGAGCATTACAGCAACCCTCAATAAAAGGTCTCCTGCTTTAAAAGTGTCGACTAGAAATCTAGTGAAGATTTGAAAATAATCTTATTTTCTAACGAGCAGTGGATAAATAAAGCTTGTCCTATAGAGGAGACGTTTTCAAGATATCCTGTAAGTTATATTTCAACGGAAAACGTTTCATTTATTTTTATTTTTTTTTATTTTTTTTAAGTAAAAGAAACGTGTGTGCAGCAAATTGACAGTGAAATGACAGGTGCTTGTTTACATCAACTACAGCTGTCATTTGGTTGGCCAGGTCTTTACCGGGCGCGAGCGAGGAATTTCTGCACTATAAATAGAAATATCGGCTCTGGCTCGGTTTTCCAGCCGAGGTTAGAAATGGCTGCATCGCTAACCGAGGCTTAGGAGAGTATAAATGCTCATTCTCGTACAGTTTCGAAATAAGTGTAAAAGCACTCTAAAGTAAGAGAAAACAATTGAACTTCTTGAACATTCATTTTTCTGACAACAAGATCGAGCTAGATTTAAAATCAAATCTGGTTGGGTAATGAAACGGATCACATTTATTCACAGGGATACGTGTAATCAAAATGCTCTATAGCTGATGAATTAAATGTTCAAGAGGAATTATGAATCTATATATTACTTTCGTTTGTATTAATCGATATAAACATCAACTTATGAATTATTTTGACATGCATGTATGATAATTGGTCAAAAACATTCTTCCAATTAGACAAAGTCAAGACATTTGAACACCATACTATAAAAAATGTAATTTTGCTTATCAAATCAAATGACATTTATCGTCCTTTAACCGTGGATCAAATGCACATTCCGTTAGTGCACAGGTGGACTGCATATCATATACGGTTCTTTTCTCGGCCGCTGGTTGGACGAGAGCTCCAAACTAGGTACATGTATTAAATGGATATAGGTCACAGTAACTGCATGATTTTGTAGGCATGCTGAACTGTTTTCATTTTTTTAAATTCAATTTGATATTTATAAGGCGTTTGTCCTGCTTTTCCAAAAATAGACAACGTTGTAAGGAAACGGCAATTTGTCAATTCATTTTGTTCGACTGCAAACGTAATGACTGCGTCTTATGTTCATTACCTACAGTTTGACTCATTTTAACCATGTGCTAAAACTGTTGTCTACTGAAATTATCGCCTGCTGCAATTTCAAAGCTCATCCGATTGTTTGTGAATTATTTTGGCCCCGTATACTATAAATTCGGACCAGACGCCGATACTTACAATGTTTTGTTGAACTTTTACTTTAATTGTTTTTTTATACTATAAAACTGTATTCATACTTAAAACAATAAGATTTTAAGAAAAATGAATATGATTTTGAAACGTCTAACGTTTTTGTCGACTTACAAACATCAGACATTGCTGTTTAACTGTATCACCTTTAGAAAGTAAAACAATGTCTCTTTATTCTTTATTCATTCTAGAATATGTCCATAATGCATAATGATAATATACTTCTACACCTATACAAGTGCAATTCTATCTGGGGCACCTGCAGCGAAGAACCGTTAAAGCCTGTCTTAAGGTTTCAGAAAACGTGCTGTTTGAATAAGTTTTAAACAGGACTTAAATAGACCGTCTGAATAGCTCTTCAAATAACTTATTATTTCGTGTATAGGGAAATCTAAAGTGAATGAGCAAAAGTGTTATTTTCGAAATCAGTGTTGACCAACCCTTTTTTCACACATATCATATGCAATATTGTAAAAACAGTGTTTACAGCTTTAATAATTCAGCCAGTACTATTTGAACAAGTTCACATAGAAGATAAAGGTGAAATCTCTCTCTCTCTCTCTATCTCTCTCTCGCTCTCTCTCTCTCTCTCTCTCTCTCTCTCTCATCGTCATATTAAGTTAAAACTCCTACATTTAAATATTTTGAAACAAAACAGTAATCGATTTAAGGGCAAGGCCAATCAGACACTGGTTGTTAAAATTCAACTAACCTATAGTATCAAAGTTGAAACCGAATTACATAATATCATATACATGTGTTAATTAGTGCAATAATCGACCATTGATCAACCGGATCGGACATAGTTGTGTTTGTTAAAAACGCGTTTGTCGTAACGGTATTAAATCAATTAGCCATTAATTTCAGTACTGTTGCAGTCTTAAAATACTGGTTTGTAAAACCTTATTCAAATTTCCTGCAATTATCAAATAATCGGGAAACCGAGCATCATAATACATCATGCAACGATGGATATAACACAACTTATTCCATCTTTAACAAATCATCACAAATCTTCAAGAAATAAAGCAAGGTTTACTGATAAAATATCTTCGCCTTATATGTATGTATCACCATGTCAATAGTTATTGTTGGAACACGGGGCCTTACTCGTTTACGTTGACTTTCGTTTAACCATTTAGAACTCGGAGCATATTATCATATGCAATTCATCAATTACGCAGCAGTTTTATAAAATGATGTTCAAACCACAATATTACGAAAATAGAGTGTCAAACAGTTGGGATCTTCAATAGACGCTGGGCTTCTTTCAAGATCCAGACGGTATGTAAATTAAACGATTTTCTCCAACAGCATACGGAACATAATACTTTACCCGTTTAAAAATAAACAATGTTTTAACTATTCACATGTAGGTGTATGGTATTAAGGTTTATTCAGGTTTCACTTCAATGTTTGACTTGCTAATGCTAGAAAAAGTTTCGTTTCTTATAAAGACAGTGGCTAGTTATATGCTTCTGACTGAATAAATCATTGTTTAGATTTAAGGTAGACGACGCCTTTTTTATTTGCATTCAAGAAACATTAATGCGAAGTTCCTGAATGCATTTGGTCAATTTTAAGACCCTTCACACTTTCTCAGCAGGAATAAGACAGAACCAGCCGGAAAATAATTTAAAAAAAATCGCGCCAAATTCGGGGGTGGGGGGAGAGTCAAATTGGCCTTAATTCTTACAGACAACTTATAATGCCGTACGAATATGTATTATACCCTTCGAATAAGCATTGCACATGGCTCTTGAATGCAGTTGGTAAAAGGTAGGACTATCTAGAAATATGTTAGAATCAAGTCAAGTCAAATTATTTAGAATGCACTTAACATCCAAAAGTCTGGTAGAAAGGTACACCGAATGCTGTACGAATTCACATCAAATGCAGTCAGAACGTTCTAGAAAATGCGCCGAATAGTGTTGGGACGTTCAATAATTCAAATGGAATGCAGTTCTCTTTTGGTGTCATGGCGTGAAACGCTTCTATGACATTTCCATAGCGGCCGTTTTCATACGAATGTTTGCAAAATAAATGTTTTGGGGTCTCCTTCGAATTTAATCCAAATGTTTCGAATACTGTCAGAATGCCGTAAGTATTTAGAATGAAGTCAGAAAGCATTCATACACTTTCAATTTTGTTCGATATTTCTTCATTACAAATGCACCTCGAAAGTTTTGAACATGAGCAATTCTAAATATTCGTTCATTAGTTTTGTCAGTCTGAGGGTTTTGTTCATTCAGACAACGTTCCGGCTGATTCTGTTTCTAGGGTGACTACGATTTTTAAAATATTGTTTTTTTCGCGCAAAGAATGAAACAAGTATTTCTATCCTATCGAAGCAATTAAGTAATTAAAAAGCATATTAGTTTTTATAAAAAGTTTTTGTTTGATAATTCAATTCCATTGAGACTTTCTAGTCAAACATATATGCCTAACACATTAATGCGATTCTATTTTGTGTCGAAAATGTAAAAAGACCCAAAAACGTACAAGCAAAACAAAAACAATATACCTGTTCATCAGCGAGCCCGTTTCACTCATTTCCGTTTCACACTCTTTTGTTTGCATTTTGCCAATTTCAATGTTGATGCACTGTTTTTACAGCGTAAACGATACGTGAAATCATTCATTAATCATAGATATATGCGCTGTGCTAAACAGACTATAATTTATATAAGATGTCGGTGATCACGTGCTAACCTTTATCTACTAGATAACATTGTATCGAGGTATGTGGTAGATTGTCGGAAACGCTATTCTGTACCGTTTTAACGCCAAACGTTACGAAATCGAAATGCAAATATAATGTATCATTAATATGTGTCTTAACAATATCGGAGAGGGAACACACATTTATAATTTCTGAACGGAATCAAGACAATACCAAATCGGAGCTAATAAATGAGTCATCTGAATACGTTATGCATGGTTATTGGCGGAAATGGAAAAATCACCCCTCAATATTTAATATATCATATTCCACCTTTTTCAAAAATGGTAAAGTTTCAACATGAAAAGTCAGCCTTTGAAATAATTTATATTCAGCTCCAAAATACATTTGGCAGAGTCATGAAATGCTAGAGGTATAAATTATCATTTTTAGCTCTCTTTTTCGAAGAAATATGTGAGCTTATGTAGTCACTCCGAATATTGATTTTAAATAAAGGTTTGTTATAGTAGTAATAGTCTTTATTGTTCAAATGAACCTTGGGCTAAGTTTGTCGAATGTTTCAGTTTTTTATGTGTGACCAGACTATAATAATCTAATTCATATCTAGCTGTTCTCATTAAATTAACGATTGCAACTATGGTTGAACACGGGTTTAACACGTAGAACATTTGCAATCGTCGAACCTCATTATGTTCAAGCCTGAGCACTAGTGCGTTTTATAATACGTGATACGTGATACGTGGTATGAAAGAGATGATAATATCAAACCAAGGGTCAATAGTTATTAATACAGTGGTACTGTTTTTGCAACTGCAAAATACGTATTTAATTTTTATGAGTGTCTTTATGAAGTACCGCAGGTATTTTACTTGTCAGCGTATCTAAAGATTCACTTGGAATTTTAAAACGGCAATGAAAACACTGATAAAACAAAAAAAGTACCAAAATATCACCATGGATACATTTTTTAAGACCAAAGTACATTGAGTGCAGGGGTCTGTGAGGTGATTTTCAGGTTGCTATATGTCTCCGCTGAAATTTGCCTAAATGACATCGCAATATATATGAAAAAACATGAATGTAATATCATTTTTATTCAATAATAAAATAGAGGCATCGCAATGCGGAATAATTACGACTGAAGTGTAATAAAACTTCGGTGATCATGTGTAGGATGTTTGAAATAAATTATCGGAACACTGTGGGAAAAAGGTACACATACCATGTTTAAACATCAAAGGCACACTCAACCAAAATGGCTCACTGACCTAGATTTGAAATATAAAGGCACTTCTACCATGCATAGTGGCCGAGTGTTACGGTTCATTGCAATGCTTTAAAAACCATAAATGTATCGTTTTCAGTGACCACTCAATACAGGTTTAACTGCAGTTTGAGTGACACGTATTAGGATTACAGATCAGGCAAAGTAATTTCAAGTTTGATATTGAAAGGGCCCAACCATGATTGCATAATCAAGGATTACACTGCAGTTTAACCAATGATCATGTTGATGTTTTGGCTAAATACCATTATGAAAAATACGTTGGAAAATGTAGACAAGTATGCAGTTCCAAAATTCCGAAATATAATCGGAAAATAATCCACGATTACATCATTTTCTCCTCCATTTAACGATTAAATGTACATGTAATTGAAATTCTAACAGTAACTTAATATGAGTACATTCGATTACAAACACACTTTTATGGGTTGATACGGTTAAGTTGATTTACGGTAAAATATTTTTGAAAATGAAACAAAAATGTCATGAAGCGCCAATCCTGATGAGACGCCTTGTAGCTCGACCATATCCTAATTTTAAATCGTTTACAAGGAAATGATGTTTTTGACATCAGTATTCGCATGATTCGCGTATTCTTAAATTTACATTTAAGTTATGAGTATATACACACCTACATGTACCATTCGACACGAAAATCCTAACATAGACGCTATTTCATGTTTGATATATTTAAATAAAACCGTGACTGTGACTTTAATCAAACAAAGGGCGTACGTGCAATTTAGTCAATATGGCATTTTTATCATTTTAAACGTGTCCGACGAGCGTTTGCTTGTCAATTTGTGCAACCATGTGTGCTAAAAGCCGATTGGTTGACGATCATTGAAGTCCAATTATCGAAAAAATTATGCCAGCATTGAAATATTTACAGTGGAAGAAACGCTACATGTATTCCTTACAATCTAACGCATTGAACACTGACAAGTGGCAACCTGTTTAAACAGTAAAGAGCAAGACCAGACACCAAGTAACTCGGCATCTGATATGTCTCCAATTTAATTTGTTTATAGGCTTACAGTTCTCATAACGTTTTAGATGATAAACAAAAGGGTTTCTTCCACTTTACTTGTGCATTTTTTGAAAACAAGCACAGTAGACTTTATGGCTATATAAGTGAAGCAGCGATTTCTGTATGCAAGTTTCTAATTTCCATTTACTCAATTAATTTTGCAGTATAATCTTGTGCAACATTTGGAAATATAGATGGATTCCTATTATCATGCAGATATTAAAGTAAGCAAATATTAACTCGTTCCTCCACAAGTTATTTTCAGACTTATCCACAATTAAAAATCTGATAAAAATATGAAAATCTAGGCAAAACAAAATGCATTTTTTTGAATTGTATTGATTATTGTAGGAAATGAAGCATTACTGCTCGATTTCCTACACTGTTTTCAATAGCCATCAGTCAAATAGCACTCAAATGTGCCCTTGTGGCGGAGAGGCTTATTTATTCCTACTCGTCGTCTGGTATGGCTACACACTGTTTGACACGTTTTGTTGATAGCCAGATAGTTAATCTTCGTTAAGTTAGCGTTGAAAAGATATAGATAAGCGTTTTTCAGACTGTAACAATTGTTCGAACATCCCTAAGGCTTTATTTTTGTTATTTTCTGGATTGTTGCGACGCCAACGCACACGTGCGCAATTTTGAAACGTAGATTATAATTCTATTTTCAATATCTATTTTTATGATCAACAATAGCAAATATCTTTACCTATCTCTAACATGATATATCAAAATATGCAGATAAGATATGCGACAATATAGATACTGCTATGTTTCAGAAACACCATATGAAATAGATAACAATAGATAGCATCATGTCGAAATCAACATCTATGCACTTTAAAACGTGAATTGTTCGAATAAATCGGGTCAAAATAATTAATTATACGAATGCGAATAAACCCATATCCTGCTGATTGCAACCAAACATAAAATACAAACAGCTTGAATTCGGATTAGACGCCGAGTAACTCGGCTTCTGATGCGGATTCGAGTTGTTTGCTCATCTGCCAACATTTTCACAAACGTTTTGAAAAATGAAGCAGGCTTGTGTTTGACCAGATTATAGTTTAAGCAGTAGTATATGGTTTAAAACCTGGTCACATTGGTTTTACTATATTGAAATTAGGTCATATCATCCCCCCAATTGTCATTTTTATCGCTATTGCATTGTTAAAATGACAATGAAGGTTGAACTCCTTATTTAGAGATCACGACTGATTGTAACGACTGATTGTAATTGATTATTTCAGCCCTTAAAAGTGTATTTGATAACAATGTAGAGTCAGATTCGAGGCTTCATATTGTTATAGATAATTTACGAACTGATTGAGGTAGGTCTTTGATAACGACCTGTGTTTTATTTACTCTTTAGAAGAGCATTTTCGCGCCACTGTAGCAGACGCCTACATGACTACATTTATTGTAGAAAAGTGAACACGTGGGCGTAACGGGCATATGCCCTATTTCATGCAAAGTTTTCAAAACAGTTCAACCACTGCAATTTCCTTTGGCCAAACGAGCTATTCCTATTCATCAGATTTGTTTTTTGTGGATAAGTCTAAACATAGCATGTGGATTATAGGGTTAAAGGATATTGTTATTGTTTGAGTAGAACAATTGACCTGCCGCCAGGAAGCCAGAAGGTTTCCTCGTAATTAACTCTTTACCTAATGAATACTTATAACAAACAATAACAACCCACTTGGAATATTCAAACAACTATAAGTATGTATTGGTTTATATGTAAGCATTTTGAGAATATGTGAATTCTGATTTTTTTTAATTTGATGTTTTTGAAAAACTTAATAATGACATTTTATCTTACTCCCAAAGAGGTCATATTTTCATTGCGGGAGACTTTAACAGTAGGGTAGGGGTGAAGCCCGATTTTGTAAAGATGTTAAATTACAGAATTTTGTTGACATGCCTGATCAATTAAATGAAGCAAATTTATGGCATAGAAGATCACATGACAATGTCGTAAATGTTTTTGGAAACAAACTTCTAACTCTGTGTAAGGAAAATAATATTCATTTCGTAAATGTGCTCTTGGATGATGGAAAATTCACTTGCTTTACATGTATGGAAGGAATACGGGTGCGAGCCTAGTTATCTAATAACACATGTCAAACACTTTAAAATGATTGAAAATTTTGAAGTCCTTGAGATGATGCCTTCAGATTACTGTCCTTTAAGCTTCCTATTTCCAGAGAATGTCTAGCGATACAGGCAGGTTTTAATGTAAATGATGTTAAAGACGATAATGATTTGTCGTCTGAGAATATGCAAACTTTTGTGACTGAATTAGACTGTGCTTTTACTTCTGAGGAAATCTCGAAAACGATCTCTAGTCTAAAAAGAAACAAAAGTAGCGGTGTGGACAATATTGCGGCTGATTTCTTTTTAGACGCAAATGAGTTCATCACCCCTTTTCTGGTAACAATTTTTAATAAAATATTTGAAACTGGTATTTATCCGGATGTATGGACAAAGGGGGTCATAGTGCCTATTTATAAGAAGGGGGATTCAAACGAACCCTCAAATTATAGAGGTATAACACTTATTAATTCCATGGCAAAGATTTTTTCGTTGTGTCTCAGGAACAGACTAAATAGGTGGTGTGAAGACGAAAATGTTCTGAATGACTCACAATTTGGTTTCCGTGATAGTAAAAGCACCGTAGACTGTATATTTATTTTACATTCTGTTATTCAGAAAATTTTATCCCTTAATAAGAAAATGTTTTGTGCCTTTATAGATTATCAGCGTTGTTTCGATACGATTTCTAGAGAAGCTTTATGGATTAAATTAGTTAGAGCAGGTATAAGTTCGAAATTTGTTAATATGATTAAGGCTTTGTATAAGAGTGTGTCATCTTGTGTAAGATTATCTAAAAACGACAATATGTCAGAGTATTTTGAAGTAGCAATAGGCCTGAAACAGGGAGAACCGTTATCACCATTGATGTTTATCCTTTTTATAAATGATATAAGCAATACTTTAGATTTCGACAACTTAACGGAACTTGATCTGAATCAGTTGACTATTTATTTACTTTCATTTGCTGACGACATAGCCGTATTTACCACTGATAAAAACAGCTTGCAATCCCAACTAGACAGCATTTTTATGTATTCAGTAAAATGGGGTCTCACAATAAATGTAAATAAAACGAAAATTTGTGTCTTCGAAAAAAGAAAACAAATAAGGAACTTCAATTGGTTCATTGATGGACATGCAATAGAAGAACTAGATAGTTTTTGTTACCTGGGTATAAAATTTTCAAAAAATGGAAACTTTGCGCTAGCAGTTAAGTGTTTGGCTGATCAGGCCCTGAGGGCTGTAAATAACTTAAAGGGCGCTTTCAAACGAATTCCAATGGATTTTAAAACTAAACTTGATATATTTGATCACATGATAGTTCCAATTCTTTTATATGGAGCAGAAGTATGGGGCATATATGGTTTAAAACAAATTGACAAAATTCAAATAAAATTCTATAAATATGTTTTAGGTATTCACCCTAAAGCTATGAATATGGCGGTGTTGGGTGAGCTTGGAAAATTTCCACTTTCATGTCTAGCGTTAGAAAGATCTTTTAAATATTGGTGTAAGATTCAACAAGACATTGGTTCATTTAAACACTCGATATATGTTGAACAAAGTATCGTTTTACAAAATAAATCATCTAGCTGGGTCTGTAATTTAAAAAATAAACTTAATCAACTTGGTGT
>JAULCE010086655.1:0-12822 GCA_032359355.1 Macoma nasuta | reverse complement strand
TTATATTGTCTTCGATAAGGTTTGTGGAAACTTTCATCGAATTCTTATGGATATTTCTAATACGCTAGTATTCCTTTAATGTTTACAAAAGACATCTACTACAGATGACCTGAAGGGCGTCTTGGTGAAGTAGATAGTTATGTTTGTTTGAGCAGGTACATCAGTGCGGATTTACTTACATATCACTTTTTCAGGGGATATCTATTAACATAAGGTGATAGTGTACGACCAAGTGTATAGTCGATAGTTTATTTGTAAATAAAAGATTAGCAGCGGTGCATGTTCGAAACCATGTTGAATCACACACTTTCATTGATGATTTAAATTTAATGTTCTCCTATTATTGTGTAACATTATCATGTCCTGAAATATTTGAACATATGGTTAAAGTATAGGCTCATTTCATTTTTATTATACATTGTATATAATGTGATACCAAAGATGTACTAAACAACATAAAGCAAATGTGATATTTAAATGAATTCTAAATTGGATGACATCATGCAAATGGCGTCATTGTTTCACCATAACACGCATGTTTTGTAATGATCGTCTCTTCCGTCTAATTGATTCTGAATATTTGCTAAAAGCTTTTTATATCGATAATTTCTTACGTTGAACCACTTAATCATTTAAATCGCATCATAGTAAGTACGATTGTGTCATGCGATTTCATTGCACTAATCATATGTTTGAGTCATGATAAAGGTCGTACAGTGAAAAATGTTACGACAGCATTATATATTGCAAATCTCTTCTGAGAACATATTTCGTTGTGTCAAACCATTAAGCAAGAATTTGTACATTTTGATGTTCGATTTTGCAGATCTCGTTTAGCTTATTTTCCTATAGCAGACAGGCGGCTTTCAAGTATACTATCCGAAAGGTAAATAGAGCACCTTTATGTAACTGGATACGGCTATGTTGAAATAATTCAAAATCACGCTTTTTATTATATGTTATTGTTAAAATCACATGAACATAATCACATTTTTATACCCATTAAAAGACAGTTTCTTTTGATTTTGAGAGTGTATGCTAAAACGCGCTATTTTTGCAATGACTGTTGTCTTAAAACCATTACCTCAGAAGCTATTTGTAAACTTATATATTATGAAATTATCTGATTATCAACATGAACATAAATGCGAAACAAAATTTTCATTTGTGAACTGTACTGAACTCATGTGTAGGAAAAGAGCTATGTTTGTTACGTGCAAATACTTTATTTCCATCTATTTTTTCTAAAAAGCAGTCACTTATAGAGGCACTTAATGGCGATTCTGTGGAAGAAAAAAATAATTATTTGATTACATGCAATAAAGTTCACTATCATATATTCTATATCAAAGGTTCGATGCTTCACAAAGCTTTCATTTGTAAACTCAAAGGGTCAAGCGTTTGATAAAACTTTGTCAAAATGATGTGTGCACTCGTCACCTATTATATATCATGTTTATGATTGAAATTAATGTTTGTGAAAGAAACGCTTATACGAATATCAAACATTAATAAATGAAAACTTTTTCTCGGCTTTAAATGGAAATGGTTGAAAAATATCTCAACGGCAAATACAATTGGAAACAAGTTATAATTCACAACAAATATCAAAAGTTCGTAGTATTAGGTACGTAGAAAAAAATGTTAAATACATAAGTTGGTCGTTATGTCGAAGTTGGCGGGACTAAGTGCACATTTGTGAACACGTGAAAGAAAGTTGAATTGAATTATAGTCTGCTATTTGTTTTAGCTTTGATCGTTAAAAAATATATAAACCTGAATTAAATGTTTGGTTTTGAATCAGGCGATTTGTTCATTGTAATGTTGGTACATTTTATCAACAATTACTGCAACCATATTGTTAACAGACATAGAGAGGCACAGGGTCATCATGTTGATAAAGACATGTCAAGACAAACATCGAATATTGATAATATTAAGTTGTTAGTCAACTCTTCAACGCATCAATTCATTTGAAATGTCACAGCATACGTCAGTTCAAGTCTGTTGGGGATAACATACATGGGGGTCAACAATACAAGAAAATAAAAAAAAGCTGAGTTACACGCTGTCTGTTATGGCTCCAAACTGTTAGACACAAATTGTAATAAAGTATTCAAAAGTGGTTAGTAAGTTGCCATATTTGTATAATATTTGCACTTCCTTTGCGTTATGCTCCCGCTGGAACGAACTAGAATAACTTTAATTCAAAAACCATTCGGCACCTGACATGAATACAAGCTGCCTAACCTTAACAGTAGACCTATTTTTCACGCAAATTAAATGGGAGTGGAAAATGAGCAGTCGCGAATAAAACGTAGAAGAAAACGTTTTTTGCCCAAGCAGAATAAGCGTTTACTCAATACAATTCAATGCTTCTTCAAATCACGTTACAAACATCACATTGTATATTATGAAGCTATGTATACTTGCGAAAGTAGGATCAGACAAAGCCATTAATCGTGAGCTTATGATTTGACAACTCAATGTGTTGAAATTTACAACGAAAGTGTTCTCCAAAAGCAACCACGAACATAGTCAAGTATTTTTTTCAATATATTTTTGTCGTGTATTTCTCTTCTGTCTATATCACATGACTTATGACTGTAACTGTCTCTGTGTAATTTTGACATTTTCGATTTCAAATCTAAGTAGTATCCATCTCGCTTAAAATAAACTGAGATGAGTTTGTTGTATAGAGCCATTTGTTTGAAGTTGAAATTTGGAATGTCGTTTGTAATATTTTCTTCGAAAATACAATAGCTCAGAAGATATCGTTATTATAGCACAATAACCTTTTAGATTTGACAGACATCATATGACATATAACTTCTCTCTGGAAATGGATAGTTTACTCTGTTGGCCCCAATGTTGTTTTAAAGCGTCATTTTAAATGATGGATCGCTGAAGCGCCCGACGCCGCGCCAACTTATATCAACGAAGATTCATCTTATCGTCTCCGACAAGGTGGAAGGTCTATACAGACGCCATATTGTCTGCAGGTTCATGCAGACAATATGGAGGTTGTATAGAACGTCTCTGGCCTACACTTTCCATCAGCACCGCTCATAATTTGAAAAATTCATCATAAAACACCTTTGCTTACAAAAAAACAACGCTCAAATGTCAGAGAAAAAAGGCGGACGACGTCATCTCCGTCATTACAGGAATGACGTTAATGAGCGGCGATATCTGATCGGTCTAGCGTTTTGTCTGCGATTCGTCAATTGATGCAGTGCTTCGAAATATTTGCTTTCCCTATCATGAATACCTACTTTTCTTATAATTTTACTTTGTTTTTCATTTCGTTCGAATAGTCGATCTTGTAGCAGTTGATGCCGGCCGTTTAGACATGTCGCTGAAAGTGTAAATTGTGAAAAAACATCTGGTATTGCCAATATATCGTCCTTGCCTAAAAAGGTGGACGTAACTTTAAACTTCATATATACGCATGTAGAAGATGTTATTTCTTTTCAGAGCCATTCGCAATTGGATTTTCTTTTCCCTAGGTAATCTTCCTATTATGCATATACAATTTGAGTATAACTACAATAATATAAGGTAAAACGGCGAAAGCTAAGTCGAGCAAACGTACAGTCAATGCAACAGCTGGTACAAGAAAACATGATATTTTTTGTAATGATAGCGATTTAAGGTGGAATGCCCCACTAAAATTAAACTTTTTCAGTATTGTTTTGCACGAGGAAACTTCAAGACGTTTCTGATTTGAAAGGGTCCGTTACAGTTCGATATCTCTATAAGTCCTAAATATGTGGAGCCCTGACGTCACATAAAAACTTTGTCTAGCGAGCCAAAGGATATTTTATTTTCTCTGATTCCTATCATGATAACATCATGCACTCCCGTGAATGCTTTGCTTTGTTAATAGCAAGAAAAAAAATTGCAGCATTGTCATTCCATCTAAAGTTTAAGCTTGGTACAGAACATATAATATGTTTCACATCCACAGGTCTTTATGATTCTATCCTAGGGCGCAATCTGTATCATCTCAGATGAATGATACTAGATATACTGTGATATATTCACTGCACGTTTCTGATGAAACCCCCATAATCCATACCCATCATCGGTCAAAGAAAATTGGTCGGACAAGGTCACGCTACCAGCAAAGGGTAGATATAATATTTCAGACAGACGGTTTGTCTATATACAGTCAAGAAACAACTGCCAATATACTAAGAGTAGATTTAGCTTTCCAGACCAGTGTAACAGGACATAGAATAACGCTAGTACAGAGTATAACCGGGGTTAAAACATCCTAGGATATTTTGTACCCGGGGTATAATCTATCGTAGGACAGATTATACCCTTCTAGGATGAAGTATACCCCCTACTGTTTTGGCTGCATATAAGACTTGTTTTACTTATTGTTAATTTCTTGATTATTTTTATGAACGGCGATATGAGAAAATGTATATTATTCAATTGCAAACAGTGTAGTCCCAGATTAGTAACATCGTTTTCATAGCGGCGTTTGATCAAAGTGTGTACTGTTTGCAAAGGTCGAGGAGAAAATAATGATGATTCTGATGGGATTGAAGCAGTGCATACCTTGCTCAGAGGCCGATTTGGGAATGTCAGCAGCTGTTCTGGGTCAACACTGTTTCTTAACTGGAGAAGGGAGCTACTAAATGTGTTTGTGTCTCCCACTGCTTTGTTACGACATAAATGTTGTCGGTCATTATCTCATTGTAGAAAATGATTCATGATTTGTTGGAATGACCTTTTTAATGTTAGTAGAACGTGTAGTCCAACCCTACTTCTGTTTAAAGAGAAATAAAATACCCAGAGATATATTCTGTCCTAGGATATTTTATACCCGGGTAATTCTGTCCTAGGATATTTTATAATCAGGTTTATTCTGTCCTAGGATTTTTTATACACGGGGTATATTCTGTTCTAGGATGTTTTTTACACGAAGTGTGTTCCAGCCTGGAGGGGAAAAATTCTGTCCTAAGACAGATTATACCCCGGGGTATAGAACATCCTAGGACTGAATATATCTGGTTATATTCTGTCCTAGGACATATTATACCGTGGATTAATATGCGTGTGGGCTTAACCTGTCCTGCTACACCGGTACCTTATGTTAAAGTTGTGGTTTGCAAATGCCGCGACACACAAGTGACCAGTTGCGTAAAGTTTAGCAGTGGTCATTACAAATAAACAAAGTTGCAATGGTTTCATCAGCTCTAGAAAAACAATATGCAACTGCCCTTGTCTTTCAATTTCAAACACTATGCTCATTGCAGATACAAAGATAAGTCTTCTTCTTTACAACTTAGACGACATAGGAAATATAAGGGCTCTTCGATTTCGTGATAGTACCAATCAACGGTATCTCTTTCAAATGCTGCCTCGTCTTAGTCATTCTTTGATGCAGCATAAAGGTTGTCGTTTTTTAATTCGAGCTTGTGTTTCATTAAATATGTCTTGTCAATATCTATGAGTCCTTTTGAGGATATGTGTTTCCATAAACCTAACAGAAATAAGCTAGGATTCAGTCAGCTATTTCTGTCTGATGCAGATCTGGAGCACGGTTGTCAATAACCATGACATTACTGATCTGACACAAGAGTGACCGTTAGAGTGACCGTTAGAGTCTGCAGATATATCGAGGTTCTGCAATAGTCATGGTCGTAGCAACTTATGGTCATATATCCACTGAAGAGCTAACAATAGTCTCTGTAACAGCTTCTGTGCAAACGTTGTCAATACTTCTAACCACAACAGACTGGTATGACTCAACCTAGATAGCATTGTGGCTGCAAGCCTTAAAAATGGTGTTCAGGTTACTGGCTGGGCATCTGTGAAATTGCACAGTCTGCAGCGCACTTTAGGGGACGTTTTAGGCAATACTGGCTAAAATTGATATCATTTACCAACAACACCGAAATAATCAACAGAGACGTAAGTCAAAGAATACATTTTAATTTAGCTTAGTGTCGTTGGTTTCAGAGATAGTCTCTTTAAGGCTCTTAGTCCAGAAGATTAGTTCCGTCCGTAATACAGGTATCAAAAAATGCCGACACAATAGTTATCATACAAACACTGTCTAAAAAGACATTTGCATATTGTTCTTGGATTTGAACGATTAATTAATTTAACCTACCAATTTTAGTTTGTTTAAAAGAATGGACATGTCAGTCATTTGCGCTCAGTAATTTAACAGCAGCATTTAACCGTTTAAAGGTGAGTTATCTCTATTACCTAGCCTCTGACAAGTCCTGGCTTTGAATTACTTTTCCCGTAGTTTCCTTTATTGTATTAGTCGTTATATTTGTTGTACTTGATGTTGTTTGGTGAACAGTTGTTCTGTCGTCTTTTATTACGGTCTGGCTGTTTCTGATCCAGCCTTTTGAAAATTTAACTTGTCATCCATCTTAGAGTCTACAATTCTTTCACAAGTTTGTCCACCATCTAGTCTACCCGCTTTTCAACTTCAACGAGGTGTTCCTCAACCAATACAGGTTGTTTGTGTGCGGTGTACTTTGTGAAAGACATTATGGTGGGTTCATAGTCATCTTCTTTTTAACCGTCCTGACTTATCTAAGGAGATCATCATACTTGGAGATAGAGTCATTCATGTGGCTGGTTTGGCTTTTGATTATCTGAAGCCAAAGACGTCCAGAACTTATGCCAAAACATATCATATTCCAGCATCAACATGCCATTTGTTAAACGCCACCGAGAAATTATCCATTTAGATAAGAACAGCATTAGCTATTGCATTATAGAAACAAGTAGGTATCTGACACTTCTATGCATTTTGATAACATTTTTGCCCAAGCCGCCTCTCAAACTCACCTTTCTGATCGTCACCTGAAGAGAAAGGGACCTACTGTACTAAAGCAGTTGCTAAATGGTACTTTGTCATGTCACAGGGTAAATCAGGGGTATGTGGCACAAGTGTCGATTAGGTATGGATGCCCATAACGCATACGCCGTCAACAGTACGGCTTTTGGCGTATTTACAGGTGTCTCAATCTCAGATAAAAATGACTAGACGTGATTTTGACACGAATGGGGTCGATATAGCTGTGGTCGACCTCGTTGTTTCAGGCAATGAAGATGCCAAGGACAAGGTCACGTTCGGATTGATATAATTATTAATATAGAAAGTGACATGACTGGGGAAAGCGCAAGGTGAAATGTAACAGGTGTAGATGATGGTTAAGGTAAATGCAGATCCAAATAGACCCCTTTTTCTTACACTATAATTTCCATTCATCTCTAAAGCTGCACTCAACTGATCTTCAGATAAACTCTCAGAAACAGTGTTAGTCAGAGAAACACAAGTCAAAGACAAAGACCAATTAAAAGATGAAACAAAATGTGTGTAAGGGTTAAAAGCCACAAGCGACAACTATACAAAATGGATATGAAAGAAATACAAAAACAATACTGGACAGCCATAAGTGACCTCATATACATACAAAAAACACACCATTTACTCATATCACAGTCAAACTTCCATTAAAAAAACCGTGTCAATTCTTAAGCGCCCTTTGCCATATTAAAAAATGAACATTGATCAAGCTCCAACCTATATCGGTTTTTACTACCTTTTTCAAGATTCCATCATGAATCGACCATCGTTCTCTTTAACTATTAGAAGTATGTTTCAATTTCCGATACCTTCAGGTCATCTTTGGGTGTTTCTTCGGTTCAATATGTTGTGATATGTCCTCTTTTAACCCTTGTCCTCGCTTCCGATAAGGCGTCTGCTAGTTGTTGTCATCCAAACACATGGGAAAACTTGTCGTGGTTGCCATGATAACAAGAAGCCTAAATTAAATCCATCATTTTATACCAAAACACAATGCAGGAGGGTCAACGTATTCGGTTCCTGCATGAAATTAAGTGTAACAATGTTCATGCAGAAAAAGATGGCGGACTTTTGAACGATAAATTCAACAATATAAGTCAAAAATGGCCATACGTTACCAGAAAGTGCAAATGAATACTCTTTTTACTGGCGTTTTGCTTTTTGTAAACACGTTACCTCGCTTAAAATGTTTCATCAAATAAGCTTAGTTTGGCACCGATGAAGCTGAAATAAAAACTTGATTGACGGGAATTCATATCACCGACTGATAGGACAACTAGAAAAGATGAGAAAGTAACGTAAGTCTACTCACATGCCCGGTTTCTTCCAAAATTGTTAACATACCGCTAAATGTCCGGAGTCTTTTTCTGCATGAACATTTTTCACACTTACTTTTATGCAGAACCTGAATACGTTGATCCCCCTGCAAAGGTGCTGAAGATATATACAAATAATTAATACCAAACGTGCTAAAATACACACAGCAAATATAAAGAACTTCACACTGCTTTCATTGGCGAATCTCGTTCGATCAAAACGAAATGAAAATAGCGAAACAGATTTAGACAAAAGTTTGTACACATATCTAGATCATATAATGCACGTTTATTACGAAGAGGCGGTATACTAGTATTTAGACAAACAAAGCTACGAAACTACTTACATGAGTAGTTTCAGTTATTATGTAATTTTTTTCTTGCTATAGATATGGCCGTATCAAAATTATAAAGTGTATGAGAACTTGCTCACGTTATTTTGTTTTTTTTTATAATAAACATTACAGAGATGTACATTTTGTAAGAAGACTGAAATATCCAACAATACACATGTATGCAAACTATAAAATCAAATCAAAGCTTGATTGCCGTATAAATGTTATGATGCTATTATTACATGGTACATATACTTTTTGGTGTTATGGTAGTTTAGGTTAAATGGTTTACGACCTACCTATCTGAAATTATACTTCTGTCGATTCGCGGCACCTGGTTTCTTACAAGCGGAGAAAGACTCCAACACAGAGAAATGCGCTTTCATTTTATGCAAAGCTGGACACCTGAACATCGCCTATATATTACCCGATCGGATGAATAAAAATGACCAAATGCTTTATTTTCCACATGTGTTAAACATTTCAAAACAGGTGTTAATCTTTGCTCGAGATAATCTTTTCATTCATTATAATTATACTTTAATTGTGAATATGTCTTAAATAGTATATGGAGTAAAGGAATAGCAAATAGCTGTAAATGGAATTTGAATGACTGTCGACGGTAATAACAGCTCTGTTATGAATGCTCCCTCGATGTGAAAAAATACGACAGTTTTAACAAAACTACTAAGAACATAAAATTGCATTCTGCCGTTAGTTTATCAGTTAATGTATCGGATGAACAATAATCAACCACAACTTAGATGTACATATCGATTGAGCTTAACAATGTTTTAGCAGATACACGGTAGTGATTTTTGCGAACCTTTATACCGATTTAAATATTTTTTTTAGATTATTAGCATGCATTTACAATCTTTTCCATGGTACAATTCGACAGTGCCAATGGTTTTCATCTGTTACACGACCTCTGGGAATATTGTCATTTTCAATTGATTAGCGAAATATCGTCGGTGTCCTCTTCAAACAACGTTTGTCCCTTTTTTGTCAAAACAGGCACATTCGTAATCTTAGAAAAACATCGACAGTGTCTTTTATTTTACTTATATGTCATTTGCCAAAATGACAATAATGTATATTTTAACAAACACCGATTACTTCTACTAAAATAAAGTAACGAGCAATTTAAAAAAAATGATGGATACATGTGTTGAAAAGCACCGACGAAATTTTGACAAAAAAGAGATGCTCAAGAGAAATATAATCCAGCAACACTGTGTTAAAATGTTACGTTTCCAATGTATCTAAATGTTTTGTATTGATAGAAAACAATAAAACCATTACTTCTGGTAAATGTCAAAATTCTAGAACAAAGTTTCTCGTCGAACTTTAAGCCTAAAGGGTGATGTTTATAATATAATATCGAAATCATCACGAAATTCCATTTGCTGTTGTTGGCAATGTGCCCGCTTCAATGGTCGTTACAACTTACAAATGTGTAGAAAAACAAAATACTTATACGTTCGAAACTCGTTATCCCGGACTATGTAGCGTCGAATTCTCGCTTAACTCTTTCACCGCCGTAGTCGCCTAAATGCACCGTTGAAAATAGTGCAGTCCCAGATCAGACGCCGCCTCTGGTCTGAGACTGCACTATTTTACAACACATTTTAGTCCCGTGTAAACAGTATCGGAATATACAAAAACTATTTAATCGTCTCTGTGATTAATTAAGCTATAATATTTTATCTGAAAGTAGTCCCAACCGACAATATTAAGTTTGGCGCCGAAAGAATTTAATCTAAACTTAATATGGAACGAAAGTCGAAAGTCATCATTATTGATAATTCGAGCCTTCTAAGTCTTTAAACTAGCCCCCATTCACTTTTACTTCTAAAATTATTTCATGTTGATGGTTAGGCCTTATCAACAACATGAAAAATCAAACATCGTAAATAGGGCTGGTTTAGGGACAGAGAAGACCCGGATTACATTGTTGATACGGACTTGAGTCTTTAA
Source organism: Macoma nasuta (assembly GCA_032359355.1). Classification (NCBI taxonomy): domain Eukaryota; kingdom Metazoa; phylum Mollusca; class Bivalvia; order Cardiida; family Tellinidae; genus Macoma; species Macoma nasuta. Next base: position 2,341 of record JAULCE010086655.1, on the reverse strand, counting down.
AAGTTTGGATGACCCCCAGACCTCGATATAACGAAAGTAGACTTAGTGTCACTATCTCCAAACGTATGCGTCACTAAATTAGGAGGGATGTGTATAAAAAAAATTGGCCACTGGGTTGCTGTACACTTGTTGTCTGGCATATCATTTGATATGTTAAGCGTTTAAAAAGTGTCAAATAACAGTATCAACAGAGGATGACATTGCTCGTTATAAATTATACTTGTGTCGTAGTTTAAACACATGTGTTTAGTTATAAATAAAATACAGACCGCCAACAATGAAGCTGAATTAATAAAAGAGTGTAAAACCTCATTATTGACTCCAAGTATTTGATAATATACTAAATGCGTACAGTCTCTACAGCTATGCTGACATTATAGTACGTATGGATACAATTGTTATGTAATCAAATAAACGAAATAGAAACATTGACATATTTATTGCACAAACGACGTTAACCCTAAAACAATATACAGACTAACAAATAAAAGCAGTGGAACCTCTAACTTCAAATTTGTTTAAGTGAAGGTCACATTTTATGGCTAATACAATCAGAATCATACTTTAAGGAGTTTGTTTTTTCTAGTTAAATGTCGAAATTTCGGAGAAACGATTTATTACGTCTGATTAAAAAACGCGAAGATAGAATTAAATTCAAGTAAATTAGCTTATAGAAATAGTCCCCCAACTTTGACGGAACAGGGCTCGACTGCATTGTGGCTTTCGGAACAAACTTCTCTAGACTGTTTTACTTAAAACTTACATTTACAAAACCGCTAGTAAAAAGCTTCATGACAAGTCACGAGAACATGAAGGTTAAAGAATTATATGTGTTTAAACTTTTAGATACCGGTAAATTCTAAGGCTTTATTCCATATTTACGCATTTAGGCTCTTTGGTAGAAGATAGTTCTTAAAAATAGAACTTCATTTTCATATTAAGCATATGATCAATTACCATAATGTTGTCGACCCTATCAAAATAAAAGTTTTCCTAAGTAATCCTCCTATTTATATATAGCTCTCATTGTATCGATAGAACAGGTCTATTAGGTGTTTGATTAATAATCATTTCCTTAGCGCATACTTACACTTTTCAAAGGAGCTTCCGAGAAGCTTTGTTACAAATTGCAACTTTTGACACTTTTGTCGCGTGTGGGTTTGTTTATTAACGATTCGACTGTAGTGCCGTTAGTTAACGACGCCATGCTTTTTACTAGTGGGGGTACCCAAAGAAACCCAGCTCAGTTGCACAGACGGAAAACCGTGTAGTACCACTGCCCAACCGCCAACACGCCGGAAGGCTTTTTATATGAAGTGTCAACCTCTGGTGAGAATCGAAAGCATCGCGGTGATAAACCAATTGATTGCAGAACGGAGTTAATATTCACTCTTCCAGTGATGCTCTCCTTCCATTATAGTCTAATGTTCAAGCTATTAATTTCTTCAATATAATGCACTATAGCTGATATTGATTCCACCAAACAGGTCACATGTATATGAACAATAAGAAAGAGACCTAACGCAGTATTTTTGGAACGACGCATCGCATATGTCCTCTGTATCAGTGACTATAAATTGCTTCTCAGAGTCGAGCACTATTGATACTCATTGTTTTACATGTATTGCCCAATATTTATTATATATTTCGTTCTTAAGACATGTTGAATGATGTTTTCACGAAAGTGAGTTTAGGCATTCCCAGTATTATATGAAACAAAATCACAAATAGCAATAGTTTATGTGACCACCCTTCTGGTCAGGGTAATCTTCATTTTAAATGGTAGTCCTAATCAAACGGATATCAAATTATTTTAATCGTTAAGACACGAATCCTCAAAGAGTTGCATTAAGGATTATCCTTAAACGTTATAAAGAATGTTTGGGTCTGAATAAATCCTTCGCGAACATAGCTGATTCAGACAAATTTTCGCGTTTAATTTTGAATGTGTTGAGTTTAGTCTCATCGTTTCTTTCAATAGTTCATGAAAATTAAAGTACGGAGGCACAAATTTAAAGGAGAAAAGCAAAATGGATAATTGAAAAAGAGTCTCAACGTTTGGGGAAAGTGGGCCTTGATTATAACGCGAACCTGAAAAGTGCTGATAAACCTGCACATGATTCTATTCGACGTAGAAAATCTGATTATTAAAGGCGTTTGCGGCAGTTACAAATCTCTGCTCTTGCGAGAGATACGTAATACCGGTGTATGAGCGTTTCTCACATGTTTTGTATAAATATTTGTTACTAGTTACTCATAAAACTATTAATTAAATGCAATGTGAAAAATGCATATGCATTTTTCACATTGCATTTGATTAATCGTTTTTATGAGTGTAATG
>JAULCE010086654.1:0-20549 GCA_032359355.1 Macoma nasuta | reverse complement strand
CTTGGAAAGGCGGCGGCTGATCTGGAACTGCACTTTTTGCATTGACGCATTTCGGCGACTCTGGCGGTGAAAGAGTTAAAAAGGAGGCAAAAGAAAACACAATCAGGGGTGACAAAACTTGAAATGCAGTGTTACTGTGTAAGATCAAGGTCAACAATTTTTGTAGAGGAAGGACTTAACTCTAGTGGTACACCCCATATGCTATTTTTAAACTTATTCACACAGAAAGCATCTGATTAAAAGGGTTAAATATCTAGACAAAAAGAAAGTGCCAATTTTAAATTGTATTAAAACTATTGTAGGAAATGGAGCATTTGCTCATTATGAGCAAATGCTTCATTATCCACAATAGTTCTTGGAAGTCCCCTTCCACAGAAGCGTAAAAAGGCGTATCTATGGAGTTAAATAACATACCCTGCTGAACAAAATGATTTCATGGCAAACAGAACAGTCTGTGACTCAAAGAATGCAATGAAATTATTGTAATTACAGAGGCACCAAATTAAATGAAGTATCAATAGTGTAAAGGATAACTAATAAAGCTGGTATACATTTGGCCAGCTTCATGCGATAAGGGGCACTCAGACATTGCAAATAGTGTAGACCCAGATCAGCTGCCACGTCTCTGACATGGCATCTGATCAGGGTATGCACTGTTTACAATTGTAGATTACATTACATTTTACCTGTAAAATAAACACAAGAAATTTCAATTACTAGATCTATGTTACATTAATAACAAGGAAAAGATTCTGGGTCTTCACTTTGTTTTAAATGTCCCAGTGCCATTTTTTGTGTGATGCGGCCCATATGTAAAATGAGAACAAGCAGGCACCTACCAAACACTTGAATCTCTCTCTGTTGTCTTTCTCTACTGTATCTGAGATGGCGGCGTATGTATAGCCAACATTACCCCTCATTGCAAACCACGTCCCGTAGCACTGGTATCGAATCTCTACAACGAAAAACATATATACCATATAGATTTATAATAGTTATCTTATTCTCGCTATTCATGAACTTCTTTCATTTCGGATAAGTCTTAAGATGTAAGGGGTTAACCTTTTTCCACACTGAAATCCCTTATGGCACCTCTGTAGCATATATTATGAAAATATTGTGTGAAATCAAACACTTGATTGTAACAAGCCAATACCCAATTTACTACAGTTGAGTCTTGATTATTCAAACTCGGGAATACTCGAATTCATGATTCATTTAATTCATTTTCTGAACCAAAATTACATTTTTATTGCTGAAAGTTTCAGTACTCAAATCATGGCTGTGGGGCCCTTTTTTACAAGCCCAAATCACCCGAAAGACGAATTGTAATCGCATTTCGGGTTATTTGGGCTGGTTAAAATAGTCCCCACAGCTTCGAATAATCAAGACTCAACTGTGTAATATTTCAAAACCAACTCAAAACAGTGTTTTTCGTTTGCCTAGTTATTCAACCTATATCAGATTCTTTTCTCACAGACAATTTTTAAAATAACATAAGATGTAATGCATTAATTTATTATTGTACTTATCTGAACTCCTGTAAGGCATGCGCTTGATAGGGTACTTACGTTTATTATATGAAGTTTCAACATTCCGACATTTCGCAAACTGCATTCTGAACACCTGGTTGTCTACGTAGGACGAGCCGGGATCCTGACAGGCCTTGATCTGACTGTCTGGGTTGTTGCAGATACCACCACCTCCCTGATCTACCTCATAAGTGTACTGGTACACGCCCTCAAACGTCGAAATACAGTTGACGTTGACCTCATCTGTCACCTCTGAATTCAAGTAAATAGGTTCCCGTATTAGCCAGCCACTCAAACATTAGGCATTTGCGGTCATAAAGACAAATGGTTGCATAATGCAGAAAGATGAGCAATCTAGTAGGCACTCAATTTCTTAATAAGCTAAACTCCAATTGACGGATCGCCAACAAAACCCTCGACCAATCAAATATCGCGGCTCATTAACGTCATTCCTGCGATGAAGGAGTCTGCCATTTTCTCCAATATTTGAGCGTTGTTTTTTTGTTAGCAAAGGTGTCTTATGATGCATTTTTCAAATGCTGAGCAGTACTGCTGGCTTAAGTGTAGCTCAGAGAAGGTCTATACAGCCGCCATATTGTCTGCAGGAATCTGCAGAAAATATGGCGTCTGTATAGACCGTCTACCTTGTCGGAGATGATAAGAGTAATCTCCCTTGATTTAAGTGGGCGCGGCTTCGGGCGCTTCAGCGATCCGTCAATTGTCATGGGATGTTGGCCCGTACCCAGTAGTGAAATTGTCATCGACTGCAAGCTAATTTGCTTAGTAAAAAAAGTAGAATTTATATCGTTGTTTTGAGAAAATATTGAATGAGACAAGTTCATACGCCGACTTACACAGCGTCTGATCCGAATTCAAACAGAGTCCAGTTGTCCTAAGGGTCGCGACCAGACGTGTAACGTCGATGTCTTGTTCTAAAGTTTGGTTTTTATTGGAATAAAGAGACATATGGTATCAGTTGATACAAGACGGGTGCAATTGACAGTGTCTCACTGTGTAGCTTGAGACAAGCGACCCCGTAATATTTTCATATTTTAAATAACACCATTATTGCCCTCAATCAGTGTTAACTTGATTGCGTAATTACACGTCATCATCCGTATTGACGCGCCAAAACGTACGCGAAAAGCATGACCGGTCATTATTTAAAGCTGCTCTTAGGATAGTTTTAACAAAGCTAAATCGACCGTTAACGAAATAAACCGAAATAGGTTTTGATACAAACAGTAGATATACTCAAATGTACAAGTGATATTTAATGAGGATAATTAGTTTTGAGATTTCATAATGCCAAGTGGAAGATACCAAGATCTACGCTACGTTTCAATTGATCGGCCGCCATATTGGAAACGGCTTGTCTCGGGTAGCAACAGCGCTAACCGGTAGTCAAGGTGGCGTGGCTTTAAGACGATTTCGGAAGGGTCAATTGAACCTTTATCATGCAAATCGAGAGCATACCAATAATTGAAACAACTTGGATCCTGAGAAGACACCGGATGTTGCGGTGTATAATAGTTTAGTAAAATCTGTTGCAAATCTAAAATAGAAAAAGTAAACAGACGACATTTTCATCAGATGACAGTTTAAGCAGCATATTCAGTGTTAAAACTGTACTACGTGCGATCGTTTTAGTTAACAGTTTACACTTGTGCCATTTGGACATAAACGAGAGCTCGAGATCAGCGCTAACGAAGAATGTGTGCCGCTCCTGAAATGACGACTTAGATACATTGTGTCACGACGAGCTCCGTTTCCATGTAATAGCATTGTACATAATACATACCCGGGATTGATTTGTTTGTTGGTGATGCAACTGATGTATTTGTTGGTGCTGTAGTTGGACTGGGGCTTTGTGCAGCCACTGAAAAGTGATCAAAAGATTCACACATTGGAAACATGCTACTATAAAAAGGCCTTCAACGACCCTTGAATGAGATCAAATATCTGGTTTGGTCCATTTGTAGGTAAACCAATAGTTCGCAACACTCGGTCAGAGATATGTGTACCTTCTGTACTACATGAATAAAAATTTACACAGAAATAATGTTTGTTATTGTGCAGTGGTGATTGTCAATGGCTATAATGCATCTCATTATCCCCGCGTTGGTTCGATTTCCTTGTTGCTATAATTATGTTATGTTCACCTTTTGTAAATACAGAATGTATTCAAGTGTTAAATTTTGTTGTCATGTTTGTTCATTTATAATAAAAAAGACTATTTATAATTGTTATCAACTACATAGTACATTTGTTGATAATAATACATGGGAAAATAAGATATGCCTATTATCACTCTGACAGGGTAAGATTCGGATCCGCTTCCTGTCTCATAATCCGACATCAATTTTGCAGGAAAATCTGCAATCCTGAGGTTAGTGATTCAAAGCTACATTATCCTCTAAGGTGAACTTAAGGCCGACTTTTCTCCACATTAGCGATTTTCACCAGTAACTTGAAAGCCTCGTTAGTTACGGTAATGCCGTAAACGCGACCTTACGATAAGGTGAAACTATTTACACCTTATCGTTCTCGTATCTTCACCTGTGCAAATTTTCGTTCATTCAGGTAAGTGTTTGTAACATTTATTATTGTTTTTCTTTTATTTACCAGTGTACATCTAAAATATAAATACAAGAACATAAAATCAATGTCCCTGCGGTATCTTTATTTCACATACTACGTGTTTATCCTCGTCAGGCAGGTTTAATACAAGTGCACGCGCTTTTCTCATAATCATCGAAAGGAAACTTGCTCAGACAGTCGCTAATATTGTTTTAGGTATAATCAAACTGTTTAAAGGCTGAAACCTTTCCTCCACACACGCGCCTTTCACCATTTTTGCAACTGATAACTATTGAAAACATTGTCGGAAATGAGGAAATATTTTATGAAACAACGTTGTTGTAAATGGCGTAATAAATTTTGTTTGTTACGGTTTGGTTGACATGGTTTGACTCCGAGTCAGCTTTTGATTGGGGTCTAAGCAGTTTGTCACTCTGACACTATTCTTACCATATTTGAAGAGGAACTAACGAGGTTAAATTATCAAGCAGATGGCAAATATAGCAGCCAACAATTTTAGCAGAATGATATGATTCTAATTCATTTTGCTTAGTTCTTCAGAGAAGAAACTGTAGATACCAGTTTTCAAGTGAAACATTTGTTTCATAATGGTCTCAGAATATATGTGTCTATACTCCTCTGTTAAGATAGATATGGCGTCATCAGAACCTGTTCCTGACACATGGGTTTGTCTGGAGCTAAACAGTTTGCTATGTCTATTAAAACTTTTACCGCCAATTTTAAAATTATCGGTTGTAACTGATCAGATATGTTAACGAAATAAATTAAAGAAATAATTGAATAAACTCTGGTTTTTCTGTATAAAGTTTGATGCAAAAAAATAATGTTCCCTGATCAGGCACCGCCTTTGACAGGCTGTGTCTGATATGGGACTTCACTTATTTTGCAATGTCGATTTTAGTTGCCTATGTTGCTGAAAGGGTTAAAAACTTTCTTTTGATTGATCATTTATCAAAATCTTATATAATTATGTTGTATAGTATACTACAGAGTCTGTCTGGGGGGAGGAGGGCTACAACCAAAAAGAAACTCACATGAGTGGTCATTCAATATGAGAATTTATTAAACTAGTCAACTAAATTTTTATCAAAACGAGCATTTGTCCGTTTTTATCAATTTTAGAAAACGATAAATTCCATATTGAATGACCACTCATGTAATTTTCTATTCATATCAGGAAGTCTGACTTGAGGATTGTTAGTGCAAAATATACAAAACATCACTTTATAGCCCGACCATTGCCATAATGACGTAGCATAGCTGGGAAATAAAGCGTTTGCTACTCTTGAGGAAATGCTCCTTTTCCATAATATTTTCAAAAGTGCATTTCAATACAGCATCAGAATGCATCTTTATCACATGACCGTGCAAATATAACAGTGTAATATAAATCATATAGCACTGTCTAGGAGTGCATATATTATGCAAATTAGATTTTGGGGATATTTTTATTGTTATTATTTTTTGTCAAATTGTTTTTTGGGTTCAAATATGAAGGAAGAAAAGATCATTTATTTTATTTTATTTATTCAATTTATTTATCAAATTATTTTCTTTTTTTTAAACTTAAAACAATATATTGTTTTCCCTTAAATCAGAAATGAATAAGATGAATATATATTTTGTTTCAAGGTGGATTTTGTTTTACCTTGCTCTCATATTTTTTTTTTTACTTTCTCTCATATTAGAGCTTAACGACACCGTAAAATAAGGAGATGCTAAGGTACGTCTTACCAGGTGTTTCGAGTTACGGGAATAGCGCCTCCCTAACATCACCTTAAATGGCATCGTAGACGGTACCGTAAATATTACGATATCGTAGCTTTGAGTTACTGACCCCTGCTCTTTGGCGACCATTTACAGTTTCCGTGAACAAATCCATCGCAAATTACCATTGTGCCGACATAGAGTGCCCCGGATGTCGGGAGAGCAATGGTGAGTATTTGTACAATTGATTTGGCTTTTTATTTCCAGACAAAATAACCATTAAACCCCGAGATAATTATTTATTCATCGCCACATGCAAATATTTGCCCGATTTCCTGTCGACAACTAAATGTTTTCCGATTGCCATTTTCAAACATATTTTGGCGCCTTCTCAAAGCAAACCAAATTACAAGACAGGAGAAATGTACTTTTTATGTGACGCTGACAATATTATGATATATTGACATGATTAAAGTTTACTACGCTGCAACAGGGCGCCAGATAATGTGCGTATTTAAAATGCTTAAACTGTTATTTCTTCACCAAAACCTATGGTGTTACCACTCATTAGACTCGTCTTTAACAAAGATTCTAGCGAGTTGTTACACCAAAGGGTTTGGTGAATAGATATTGAAAGTGTGTCTAAAGTGTATGGTTCAAGCATGTTTATCTCTTGCCCTGTATAATGCACATATCCAAGTTGAGGTTTATAAAATCACTGCGAAGCTGAAATAGTTGTCGGCTACTGACATTGTCGTCTGTGTGCTTTTAAAACTCTGTTGATTTTTCTCTGAATTGCACGGTGGCTTGAATTCCAGTAACATTTCTTCCACGTGATATGATTGATACACAATTCTAATTAATTATATAATACATAAAAATTATCTAGGAGAAAGGAAAACACCAATTTTGAATGGTTTTGAAATGTTGTGGACAATTTTTCACAATGTTGTCAAATGGCATCTGTTACAGTGGAACAACAGTCCATTATTATCACTTCCGTTTTGAATTTCTCATTCAATTTAATTGTTATTGCACTGAATGTTTGAATACCAGTGAAGATGTCCAGTATTTCATTGGCAGTCAAAAGTTAGCAATATAAATACGGTCGATATCAGACATTTAGCATTTGAGATTGGACCCCATCTCAATTCGAGGCGTTTAGCGGAAGCCGGGCATGAAGCTTAAAGGCTCGAGTACCAGTCTGCTGCATATACATACATCAACAAATCAACAATCATGCAGGCGTATCGGATGGCCCATGCCCTTCTTAAACATCATTTGATTGAAGAATTATGACTATTTACTCGGTGTCTGATCTGGCTCCAAACTGTTCATACCTGTCAGGTTATCAATGATCAGTGTCTAACTCGTAAGTGTGGAAAACTATCGATTCTACCGATGTACTCTGTTCGTCTGGTCATTCAAACTAATGTTCATGTCCATTACCCATAACCTACATTTGTAATACCGAGACATTTTGCGACCTCTATTGTCAATGCCCATCATTAGCCTGCTCATTTGGTGAAGGAATTACGGGAATTACTGTACGTATTAGGTCTTCCGACTACAACTGGTTATTATTTCCATTTTAAAACACAATGTTTTAACACATAACATTGTGTACAAATCAATCGGTTATAAAAGTAAAAAGTGATAATCCTGATCAGTCTTCTCCATAAAAATCAGTCTGACCAGGATCTACATTATTTGCCTTTTTTCCATTGCCTATAAATTACTATAACTACGGTATCGTTTGTTGTTGACCGACTTTATTGGTCTCTTGAAGTTATTATGGAATTATTCCAAGGAGGGGGCAAAAACCTAGCCAGAGACAAACACGTACAGATGATAAGAGAGAAAGATTTTGCCCCTCAATCCCTTCATGCCCATACAAATTCCCATTCCCATAGCACTTGCCCGTTATGAGCCAATGTCCCATTTTTTTCAAAAGTTTTCAAAATCTTTTCAAAGGTATTTCAAAATGGGGTTTTGCGATACTCTGCTTATGCACCATATACTTTCAATCAAAGCAAATGAGTCCAAAAAAGCGTAATGGAGTAATCAGATAAAGTCCCTAACAAGTACTTTATTCTAATTCAGTTTGCCACGCATGCATATACTAATGAATATGCGTAACCAGGGATTTCATGAAATCCCTGATTACGCATTTTCACCGTAACATATACACTTTGGATTGTTATGCTTGTGTGACTGGATAATAACTCGTGAAATATTCACTATTGCTTGACACGTTAGTGTGACCGGATAATGATTCGTGAAATCCCCGATTCACTGTAGCGTATATACTATGGCTTGACATGTTAGTGTGACTTGATAATGAGACTCTTCTCGTTCATGTTCAAGCCGTGATTAAAACAGACTGTTCCGCACAGCATGGCAAAACATTCGTTAACAGCTCGCCCTTGGAAACAGATCGATAGAAAATTTTCAGACAATTTCGTTTTTCATCAGAAAAAAACCCCACAAAAAGCTCATACACTCTTGAGCTTAATATCGCGGCTCTGATAATTGCAAACTTATGTAGGATTTTGTAAAATGTGTTAACCATCCCCGAATCATTCGGAAGGAAGGTGTATCTTACTAGGTTCCTAACACCCGAAAGGACGCTGCGAGACAAGTCTTGTATAAAGATTGAATTATTCATTTGTCGGTACGGCGTATTTGAGGAATACATTTGTTTTGATCTTATAATTGCATTTACGGAATGACATCCGGTCCGAACACGTTTGATCAAATATTATGGGAATTGGAGCATTTGCTCGTGCTTAGCAAATGCTTCATTTTCCTTAATGTTTTCAAAGCTGTTCATAATTGGTGATATAATTTTTCCTATATACTTTCATTGTAAATGAGTCTATTAATAGCAAATGGAGTATATAGCTCCTGTTCCGATGTCGGTTCTGATTCCATTCAATATAATTAGCCCTGTTTTAAATTGCTGTCTATAACTGGTTTTGGATCAAATATTTTAACGAAATAATGAATAGAAATAATCAAATAAACAATTGTCTTTTTCGAAACCCTAATATTCGGAATACATTTAATTGCAAAAAAAGTCCCTGATCAGACGCCGCCTTAGGAGACGGCGTCTGACCATGTACTTCATTTTTGCAACATGGGTTGTAATGTATCGCAGTAGACACGCAGTAGACGTGAAAGGATACTTTCTGCAGTATTATACGAGATGTCTCATCTTGACTCCTAACTGTTTTCATATCAACCCCTTCACTACCGCGGCAATATTTTGCTTCATTTTAACTTATTTTATTCGGCGTCTTATTCGGATCTAAGCTGTTTGCATATGACACTATGGTTGAGGGTAGGCAGCATCCAAGCCTTCAGAGACAGGCAGAAGGTTACTAAGCGCATTACTTGTATCTCTAATTTTGCTCACTGTCAGACATCCAATTTGTAAACAATGCAACTGGCGTATCGAATATACACGTGTAACATCCAGTGTCATTACAAGCCGTCTATCTGCATAACTAGCCATATTACTGCCATTGAAGTTCAATTCATTCCGATTGTATGAGCCCACATTGGGAGAAAACTGGCAGCCTTTATTATTAATAATTACCATGATTACGCGATCTTATCTGGTCAAGAAAACTACCGCTATTGAGACCGACTCTAAGAACAAGCCCGCATAATTTTACCAGTAATGTTGATATTGCCATTTGGTCTGGAACAAATTGAAACAGAGAAGTAAAGTACTGTAGTCTGTCTGCGTATTGGTAAGTTCATTTTTGCTGGCGACTACAAGATATAACCCGAGTTGGCCTACCGAAGGGGACTCCCTTGAAAGGCCGTACCAGATAGCTAAAATTGGGCACACGTTAAAGCCCAATAGAGTAAATGCGTATACTCATTATTCTTCGAGATATTGTTTGGTTTTTGTTTTGTTTTTGTTGGGCTTTACGTCGCTTCGACAGTATTTCAGTTATTTCGCGACGCCCGGCTTATTACTAGTGGAGGAAGACCCCAGAAACCCGTTTGACTTGCACAGACGGACAACTGGGTAGAGCCACTGACCTACCGCAAGTCAGTCGGAAGGCTTCCTCACGTAAAAAAAATCACCCCTTGCGAGGCTCGAACCCACATCGGTGAGGGACAATGGGATCTAAAGTCGGAGACTCTAACCTCTCGGCCACGGCGGACCCTCGAGATATTGTAGAAGCAGTCGTTTTTTAGAAATTGCAATAGAAAATCAAAAAGTATTTTAGAAATCCTAAGACGACCGCTCGAACAGACAACTTTCCGACACCAACATCCAGCTAGAGATATAAACAATATTTGCCACATTAAATTCACAGGGATACGTGTCATGAAAACGCTCTGTAAAAGACAAATAAAATGATCAAAAGGAAAATAATGTTGACCTTCCTTGGTTTGTATTAATCTGTATCTTGACATACATGTTAGATATTTTGTTAGATTGAACATATTGCTAGATAAACGAACCGGCCATTACTCTCTGAAAACACTTTATATGACAATTCGGCTCGGTTCCGATTCAGTTTTCAATTTTAAATGAGGTTCTATCATTCTAACCATTGACCCCGTAAATACGCATATGATGGACCTAATTGTTTGCTAAACGAAACGGTAGTCAATAAAATAGGTCTGTATTGTTGGAAAATGTAATATTCAAGACAGCAACGGTTAAAGTTCTGAATCATATACATCTGTATCGACAAGACAGACAAAATTCTCATTAATGGCGTCTTGAGAATATCCAGACACAGCGATGCCCATAAATAGAAAAATAGCTTCATCAACATGTCTTTACATAGTAACCTCGTAGAGTCATAACTGGGGCTAATTTCGCAGTCTGTTGTATGTCGATGTCTAATTTGTCATTGATACAGAAAGCCCGAGCACGCCGATCGATACCTTTATCACACAACACAACACTATTTCAAAGATTATTGGAGTTTGTATAGTGTGATATGTACATGTAACAGCGTCATATTTCTACGTGTATTTTAATACGCCTAAACATGCTAAATGCTTTGACTAATACATTTTCGTTTTCAAATAGATTAAAATACAATATTGTAATTATTCAGAAATAAATAACAGAGATGAAAACAAATCAAAAATGTTAACAAGGGAGTGAAACGTGTTGCAAGTAGTTAAGTCCCGCTTCAGACGCCGCCTTGTCAATACGGCGTCTGGTGTGGAACTGCACTTTTTCCAATGACGCCTTTAAGCATTTACGATTGTGAAAAAGTATAAATAGCAGTACTTACGATTCTGACCAGGAAGTGTGTGATCAGGCTCTAGATGTTAATGAACACGTTTTGTAACAAATAATGCAAATTGAAATAACTTTTTCTGATCTATTGTTCTAAAAGAGGTATTGAACATGTACAATGTGGGGACGAGGTTTATTAATCTTTTTCCGAAATGCTATTAGACTAAAAGTTAGCTGTTACGCGCAGAGCATTTGGCAATAAAAACGCACTGATGTGTAATTTATAATCCTATAAAACTCTCATACTGCAGCAATCGCACATACATCGTGTCTTTCTCTTGACACAAACAATACAGCTATCATCCGTAACTCTTGCGGCGCAAATGTCAAGTTGTCAATTTGCAACAACACTACCAATATATTTCCCTGATCAGACGCCGCTTTGATCAGGCTGTGACGGATCTGGCATTTCATTGATTGCAACAAAAGCATTTGCTGCGATGATGGTTTTGGCAAACTAAAAACTAGTTATCCCTTTTATGAAGTTTGTTAAAATATTTTCTCTTAAACTAAAATACTAACGAGAACATATTTGGAGTATTACATTTGATATGTGGATGTATCAGAACACATATAGTCTGCTGCAAAACTACTCTCCGGGACATGACGTCATTGTCCTGATTATTGTTGTGTGTCTCTGAAACCAATATCATTATATTGCTTTGTTGCCGGTCAGTAAAAGATAAGCAACTTATGATGGCAGCAACTACACAGTATGTGCATACCTTTAATTTGTTCAAGAATAGAACAAACATAGATAATAAGAAGAAATCGACCTATTGGTTGTACAAATATATCATGTCGTAAATTTGTCTGGTTACGCTTTATGAACTCTATATATATTTGATGACTAATGCATACGCATATCAACGTTTGCAAATATTGTTAACTCATATCAGACTGCTCGTGAAGGAAGTGTTTGGTCAGGTTAGTTCGATCATTTGTCCATAGTGTCCACAAAATTTTCAAAGTCATTTAAAATTTGTATTTTCCTTTCTCCTAGATATCTTTCCAATCATTTGTCTGTGTGGCAGACTATTTTGGACCATTGCTTAGTCCTTGCATGATCGTAAGAGGTGACTTATTGGGCTTTAATATAAATATGAATCTGGAATGTCTGCATCTCTGATTCTCCAGCAGGTATTGGTCAAATTTCTGGGCCCATACCCCATAATATTATCTCGTTATACATTAGATTTGGATCCAGGACGTTTTGCCCGAAAAGCGCAATATGACATATACTGTGTCGCTGACTCGCGGTGCCGTTAAACCCAACGGCACTTAACTTCCAATTCATTTTGTACTTTCATTGTGAACAAGTCTAAAGTAGCCTATGAAGTATATACCACACACCCGTTCTCTTAACAATGCTTGGACATCCCGTTTGGCGCACCCGACTGAAGCTAACGAGCTTCAAATACCATTAAGAGATGCCCATCGCTCTATAACTAGCCAATATTCAATTTAGCCCAATATGCATACACTCAAATTGAAGCAAAAAGGTTTCCATTATTTTCAATAAGTAGTGGTTACGCAACTTGATTCCAACAAGGAAATTGCTTCTATTGTGGTTAGCCAATGGCGCTAGTCAGTTGTCTAGCTGCGATGCCTAAACAATTGTCAGTTTGTTAGTCAGATTGGCTATTGCAAATAAAAGTAATTTAAAACCATTGCGATATTTGCAATCCGATCAAATTTCCGACTCGACAAATAATAATTGTTTATTTCTGGTTTATTTGTTTTAATCAAACGTCTAAAGTTTGAATAGTATGGCACACTAATTGGTCTTAAATATGTGGGTATATTGTAGAATAGTATAGGATAGTCATGCTGAATTCCATTTTGTCTGACAAGAATATTTGAAATCTAACTATCATCATTTTTTATGTTTATAGAGCAAAAAGACGAGGTTTCCCCTGTTTTTTTATTAAAATGCCACTATGCGCATTAAGGCGGACCTTTATATGCCGTTATGGCAAATGACATGAATTTACATACTGGTAGTTCAATAAAACCTGATAAGTATACCTCCATCTACATGTAGAAGAAAGTAAGAACATATTTTGTGAGTTTTTTTTGCGGATAATTTGAGCATCATGGACAAGAAGAATTCATTTCCTCGGTGTCGCCAATAGCGTTTGTTATCTTGAAGAAAACAGACACCAAGTGTGGACAATGTGTTCAATAGCTAACTGTTCCAGAAGCGTCATAAAAGAGAATAATGATGTGGAGTTTGGTGTCAGAAAAAGACATAAGTGGCATTTCAGCAAAATGTCTCGTCATGGTGTTTTTCGGACACGAACGGTTCTCTCATTAGAGGACAGTCCAGGCGCTTTTGCAGCCATACACCGAAACTATCGATTCCCTAAAACAGCGTATATTGCAATCTCAGCTTGTCATGATTTAGACTAATTTCAAAGTATGTTGGGTGTCATAGTCCAATTTGTCATTGATACAGAAAAAAACACAAGCACAGCGATCGATGCATTTCTTACAATGCTGACCAAAAATGTGATTTCAGTACTGAATCTAATCTATTTAATTAATCGCTTTCGCTCCGACTCGCTGTCGGTTAGGTTGGTGTTAAAATTGATAACAAACCGGTTCGAACATTGTTTTAAGTAATTTATGTAGATAATGAGGTATTGCTTATTCTGACGAGTGTCGACAAGTAAGGACCCTGATCATGCTAAGATGGGTCTAGTGTCATTGCACATTCATAAGTCTTAATATCGCAGAACCTATCACACATGTTGCAAACGTCTTCTTAAACATTTGGCTGACACAGAATATATGAACATTATTTGTATCTGTTAGTGCTGTTACTATAATGTAGTATATTATTATACCTCAGTAAACTCCCCCATACAAAGTCCCCGTAGGCGAACGGGTGGTATTCTGTACTATCAATTAATTGGACACGTGATCGAAGTGACAGTATGGTCTAGTCATGTGACCGCACTTGTTATTATGAATATCACTAAATGGGCAGATAACTCCTAAGGTATGGACCTCTTTTTGAGATCTCAGTGGATGGTTATTTTTGGTTTTAACTATATGCGTGGCCACTCATTTTCTTAGTTAACTCATTATCTATCAAATAGAAATGATTATAAACCATCTTTTTGCAAAAAAACTTTTTTTTATCAAATACTACTGCTGCTGTTGTTGTTGTTGTTGTTGTTCTGCATAGGGTTTACCTCACTGTCACCTCACATTACAAATGGCATAAATAATGAATTAAAACACCACTTGTGACTACTCATTTTCTTAGTTAGCCAATTTCCTATCTATTGAAACAATAAACAGCTCAATATTTTGAAAAAAATGTTTTACATCAAATTGAGGAAAAGTGTAAAGAGGAGTCGATGGTGTTACCTGAAAGTGGTAACTTTTTTATATGTTTTCCTTTTGTTTTAGATATTTCATTTCCATAAGATTGAAACCAGAAAATAAAGCATTTCTTTTTCTCTGATTATTATAAACACACTTTATTCTAAAAAAGAAATAACAAACAGAACGGAACTTGGCATTATGGAAATTACCAACCTGTTAAAAAGTAAACGGTTTGTAAGTTAACAGAGGATTAAAATGGGTTTGAGCAACCAACAATGTTTTAACAGACTGATAAATACTCACTTGTTAAGGGATTTAACTGACTGTTAAGTTAACAAGCTGTTTAATCTAACAAGCTTTCGAACAACTGAGTCCAGATGCTGTTTTGCACATGTTGGATTTTAACAAAAAATAAGTGAATCTGCGTTTCGGTATAATAAAATAAATTTGCCATGGCAGCGTGTGTGACATTGATATTGTCAACCCTCGAAATATAATGTCACGACTCGGCTATCGCCTCGCGTGACATTTTGTTTCTCTGGTTGACAATGTCAATGACACGCTGCCATGTCATATTTATACATTATGTTATCTCTTTGCCTTAAAATTTCGATGTCGTTCGGAGGAAGACATATGTGTTTTTTTCTGTTCAAAGGTCACATGCCTGTTTCATTAACCCTTTCCCCTACAACCTATTTTAGCGGATATAATCTGAAGAAAAATATGAAAATCGAAACAAGATGTAAGTTTTGAATTGTATTAAAGTCAGTGTAGGAATATTAGTAAATGCATCATTTCGAACAAGTGTTTTCAATAGCCATCAGTTACAAAGGCGCTATATGGCACTTCTGTTGAGAAAAAGGGTTACGGACACCAGCGAAATATGACGTGGAAGTAATATGTCATACTGGAACTACTTTGAAACAGATTGATATCAATGGAATCATGCAATTGCTGAACTACTGCCACTACTAAAACTTCCTCCTCTACTACTACAAGTAAATATACAATATATGATTGTATTTATAATGATGATAATATTTATTATATTAAACTACTGATACGTGAACAACAATAGAAGTAAAAATGCACGTATTATCACCATCATCATTATGATTTTATATTGTTGTCTTTTGAATGAACGTATTATGGGAGCAGACGCGGTGACGGTCGACCTCCACCAACATAACTCCGTGACATTTCAAGATATTGCTTTGAAATCTTAAATATAGATACATGACGTTGAGGAAAAGTGCAGAACACATAAACCACACATCCACCTTGTCTATTAGCAAAGTTATTGCTCTTTATTTCAATTATGAATTGTATCCGCATCATAAACATATAACATTTCAAACTTTTGACTTGAACATTAGGGATATATAGATCTCTAACGTTTCCATTAGCTTAGTAATTGTCAGTTGTTTTATTTTAAGCGTGAGTTTTGTCTGAAGCATAGCCTTTCTAGATATTGACCGTCGTGTGCGGTTGTGGTTATTGGTTATCAGTGACGTTCATCGGTGATCCACGCGTTAGTTTGGAAATAAAAAAATAATTACACTACTAAAACTAATTAAATTGACGATTTTACCGGTAAAAATCTCAGAAACCACATGGTGCGATTTTTAAGAATTTTGAAGCGATGTGTACACCATCAATATTCCCCTGAAAACAGGCATGCCAAACTGATTAGCCTCCGATTCTGTTCCGGCTCGGTTTCGATTCTGGTTTCAT
Source organism: Macoma nasuta (assembly GCA_032359355.1). Classification (NCBI taxonomy): domain Eukaryota; kingdom Metazoa; phylum Mollusca; class Bivalvia; order Cardiida; family Tellinidae; genus Macoma; species Macoma nasuta. The sequence continues at coordinate 4,358 of JAULCE010086654.1, read as the reverse complement.
TTTAAAACTTTCCTCCACAGAGGCGCATTTGAGCGACCCTGTAACTGATGGCTTTTGAAAACATTGTAGGAAATGGAGCTTTTGCTCGTTACGAGCAAATGCTTAATTCCCTTCACTGTTTTCAAAACAGTTCAAACAATTTATTTTCTTTTGCCTATAGAATTCTCATATTTTCTACCAGACTCTTTCCTTGTGGATTAGTCTAAAGGAGCTTATGGAGGAAAGGGTAAATTAGTTCCGAACTGTACATCAGCATTAACCTCATAACTCAATCATGTACAATACCGCTCGAAAGTTGCCAAACAATTGTTCTGCCATACACTACTATGTTCTGCACATTTGTCAAGACACTCTTTAACAGGATGCTCTTGCGGTAGACTGAGTCAACGGGTCTCCAGCGGTTAAGGTTATTACAGTTCCATCTGTAAAACATCAATAGAATTCAAAATCATCGCCGCGAGATAAACGGATTACACGGAAGTGAAGCATTTAGTGAATGGGACTGGATTTCCCGGAAGCAAACTGTAGAAGTCTTAGGGGGTATTGATTTGCTTATACTGGAAGACAATTTAATAAATGTTGTTTACGGTGTTGTCAAATCCTTAAGCATATACCGTTAGCACTCAAAGTCTACGGTCACCTTTGTGACTAGCTGTAATTATTCTTAAGATCAGACAAGGTAAATGTTCTACATGTGTATATCATATTCTGTTACAATAATTTGATCTGAGAGGCAAATATGAGTAAACTTTGATCAGATGGTTCCAACAGGCTCAGTGTCTACATTATTAGCTCGTGCTATGATGACCGAACAGTTAGGTTTTTTAAACTTCGGGAACGTAACTTCTTTCCGTTTGAAAGTAACTAAACAGAAACGAAATATAAATTGAAAGCAACAAGGTCGATTTTCTGATCATTTTGAAAATTCGATTCATTCGAATGAAAGTCAAATAAGTAAAAATAAGAGTTCCTACCATTGCACGATTAAATGCCCCTAATAGGCCTTTGACCAATGCGGTTTGTCTCGAATTATTTGGTCTTTCCGTTTCGCATAAATATCCCCTGTTCCGTGCAAGACGTGACTCCTTTGTTACTGCCAAACCCCGAATGTAGTAACATATGCAAACAGCTTGGATCCGAACGTCTCATTCGGATCCAAGCTGTTTGACACTTAGCCAATGTTTTTTATCAAAGGTCGAGAGAGTGTATTAAGTGTAAACGGAAGTAGAAGAACTAATGCGCATGTGCACAACCTGCTTGCCAGTGAAGGGGTTAAAGCGCAAATGCAAATGATGAAGACGTTAACATTTTAGTCACGTTCTAGGACTCGTTGATTTTTACCATCAATGTTTCCCTAGTTTTACTTTATGTCCTGGAAATAGGCGACACTAATAGGGACGTGTTGTATGCAGTTTCCATGGCAATGAGACCATCTGCATTTTAATTTTATCATATTCTGAATATAACTGATCCAACAACAACACAGGCTGCGATGTGATGTAATAATGCTGGTGAACACATCTCAGAATACAGATATAATACATAAGTTATTAAAATTGAAATCAGAATCGAAACCCAATTAAATCGGTGTAACCGTTTTCGAAGCGATTCTGTGGCGTACGCGTGACAAGACTGTTCAAACCCACATGGCGTGCTGAATACGCCGCATAATACAGTGAATAAAGCACACCATATGGGATTGTAAGCTTAGGATACCTTTGAACAGGTTTATATACAATGTTAAACCGCGACTGAAGCGGAAGCGATTCGGAGCGAAATCAATAAAACCGTCCGTTCAATATGTTTCAGTAATGTAATTCTCCTATTCCCTATTGCTATGAACTAGACAAAATCATCAGTAAGTCGGGGGGAATGCATGTACATTGAAGTGAAGGGTTTTTTATAGTTGAAAACTTTAACGTTGTAAGAAAGAAAATTCGAACTAGAGTTATAAAATTGGATGTTTGGAACCAACTTTCTTAGTAATGAAATGGCTGGGTGGGGGAGGGGTGGGGGTAAGTAAAATAAGAATTTGGTAGAACCGTTATACGCATTAGAAAACAGTGCACACTCATGATCTTGTTCGAGTCTAAAGACTTTTGAGCATGCTCTATGGACTTTGGGCAAGATGATTGATAAACAGAACATGTAAAGGCTTATCGACACTTATTTTCATTCTGGCTTGAATGCATAGTTATTTTCCAAAACCACGTCTTCAAAAACCACTGAAGTGCCATTTTCGAACATACGTGGCTTCAGAAGAACACCGACTACAGTATATGTATCATCCCAGCCTTATGAAAGTCTTTCTTATTTAGACTGCATCCTAAATAGCCTAAATCCCTGTTGTGTCAATAACAGTTGACGTCCGCGCACAGTGTAGGCTCGGACCGGACGGCTCCTTGCAAGGTTTTGAATTTGATTGTATGGTGTACGCGGCTCGACTAGAAAAACCCCACATGGTGGCTCTTTATACACCGCATAAAACGGGGCATCGTGTGGGAGGTGATGGCTTTGAACTTTATACATGTACGCCTTATTTAACAATTATAGAACTGACAACGCTTCAGAGCGAACACGTTTTATCCGTTAATTTTATAAAATGAAGTAATGCATAACATGCAGTTATAAATGCACAAAAAAGCAATATATATTATTTGATATTTTAGACTAAACCTTTAAGTAAAAGGGACTTTGGGGCAAGTTGATTGATAAACAGACATGAATTGGGTTAACAAACGACTCTTTTAAAGCAGATCAAGTTCGTGTTTTAATTAAGAACCACTGAACTCGCTTTAAGATAATTCTGACAGCAAGATTGTTTTCTCGTCTAATAAAAGACCAAAATACCGACGGATGTTAGCCCAGATTCGGAAAACCTCTATGCCGATCGTGATTGATTCTTTTGGTGCGAACGTTGTGATTAACGGCATCAATAAGGACGGACTAGTGTGGTTCACCCGCTGTGTTTGTTAAGCTTTCTCCGTATAAGCATTATTGTCAATTACGGGGGTCTTTTGTTGTTAGACAGTAATAAATGATTCCTCCAGTTCTACCGGAAATTACATTGAACTAGAAACAAGGAAAGTACAAATGTGTTTGGTCACTACAATTTCGAACACTGAGACACCGCAAACAATCTTAGCGCGGACCAGACGTCACGTCCGATGGTATTTGATCGTCTGTCACTACAAACATATGTCGACATGACCAGGAGCACTTTTTCAACATACCAACTCACTTAGCTCTGTACTGATGGACACCTGTATGACTTTAAGGTTGGAAACCACACAGAGACGCTCATATGTAGTAGTATGTCTTCCGTGTACGGTAAATAACTATGAAAATCAAACTGAAACGAAATCGGAACCGAATCGAACAGGTGTAGCCGCTTTAGATGCGTGTTTATTACGTAAGCGGTACCGTACCACCAAGGCCCACGTGGTAACCGTCTCATGTGGGAATTTTTGTTATACTTCTTAACCGGTTCGAACACCATATTTCACCGCAACCAAACCGACAGCGAGTCGTAGCTAAACCTGTGAAAGCGGCAATGTAATAAGGTTCAGTGCATGTACATGGGCATACATAAAATAAATGGTTGATTCAAATATATAAAGCGCTATACCACTTTTCACGTGCAGTCTTGTATCATTCGCCCTTACAGTAGTATGTGTGCCACCTGGTCATCATCATGAGCAGTGCGATACGGATAATGCAAACACTTTAGACCCAAACCTGACGCGTCAACTCAATAATGGTCTACATGCCCGCGACAATTAACTCTTTCCTCCACAAGCTATATTTAGACTTATGCACAAGGAAAGAATATGATAAAAAATGTGTTAATCTAGGCAAAAAAGAAAAATGCCATTTTTGAACTTTAATGCAATCATTGTAGGTAATGAAGTATTTGCTCGATTCGAGCAAATGCTTCATTTCCTACAATGTTTTCAATAGCCATCAGTTAAAGACGCGCTATATGGTGCTTCTGTGGAGAAAAGGGTACAGGACAATACCGTATATAATATGTCCAGTGCAAACAAGAGCAACTTATTATAGTGGTGTGATAGATGTCCTTTCCAAATCAATGCGGTAGTCACCGATAACTGGCCATCTATGAACTAGTATGGTAACCCAAGATCAGCCGCCGAGTACTTAAGAGTTTGATCCGGTTCCAAAAATATAACTCTCATAAATTTTAAAGCCATATTATCCTTCAAGTTTCGTGAAAACAGCGTGATTCCCTATCATTTATGCATAAGCTATGCAAAATATTATTGTCGAATCCGTGACTCTTTCAAACAATACATAGTTGACTGCTTAGTATCAATATTGTAAACTGTTGATTTCTTAGA
>JAULCE010086543.1:0-12825 GCA_032359355.1 Macoma nasuta | reverse complement strand
CGGACGATATTTAAAAATGAAGCAGACGACATTTTCAGCAGACGACAATTTTCGCAGCAGGCGAAGGGTTAAATATGCCATATTCAATAGCATACGCCTACCTGAGTCTTAGCACGACTGAGACGTTCAAATCAACTGACAAGTTTGATCTAGTGTAAACGCCGTTATCACCCCAAGGTTGAACCACTCACTTTTAAATAGGTTTCAAACAAGAAGTAACCTTTACGTGTTATGTAGGATATGTTTACATTTCACACCTGTAAGTATATGCATGTGCGCGGTTTTTACGACTTCCAACATTAATATACTACAAATAGTGTAGACCTAGACTAGCCGCAATATCTGCGACGTGTCGTGTGACCTTGTCCGACTTTGACTAAACATCTCGAGTCGACATCGTGCTCAAACTCAAAAGTTCAATCTCAGATATTGACCTGAAATGTATTGCTACTGCTCTGAATTTATGACCGCCAGTAAAACAGTCCATGTTTCACTGGCAGTCCAAATTTCAGTGCAGCAATACAATTGAATAAGAAAATCAAACTTGAAGTTTTGATATAGAGCACGATCTAATCTCGAGATGGTTAGTGAAAGCCGGGCCAAGGTCTACACAAGAGCCAATGTTTGCTCTCCGGCTGCATACAATTTGCGTCACGATCAGACACGATAGTGTCAACATTGCCAATGGAAGAGGTCTAAACTGTTTGTAATGACTTGAATGGAAATCGAGAACAATTTTTGTCGTATACTTAGTACAGTACAGCATCTAATTAAATTAAATTTAAGCCGGAATCGGGATCCGAATCGAAGGCGAAACGAACCGGCACGCATGACTGTTTTCGCGGGGAATACGGCGTACACACCGGTTCAATACTCTCAGAAGCCAAATGATGCGCTTTATAAAGCGCATCATGTGGCTTCTGAGAGTATTGAACCGGTGTGTTCGCAATAATTTTACCGCAACCGAATTGGAGCGAAACCGGCAAATCGTCAATATTTTTTGGTTCAGTACTGTACTCGTACATGTAATAATTGATGCCACTGCCGATGTTGCTTCTGTCTGCGAACACGAACAATCCCGAGTCTCAATATGAGACTCAAGCTCGAACTCTGGGCTCAAAAAATTATCATCTCGTTGAAAGGCAATCATTACGCCCGGAACTGAGCTCAAGTCTTGAGACTCATTTTCAGACCAAGCATCGTTCAAGAACACCGCTGAGTCTAAAAACAGAGATGCACGACTCGGTAAGCTTAGTTGAACAATTGGTGCCTTTCTCTGCGATATTAACCCTTTTAGCACTGGAAACCAGTGTATATGACTTTGCAAACAGTATAGACCCAGATCAGAGGGCTACTCTGTTTGTCATATATCAATATTAAGGGGAATTTACCCCAATTATTCATAAAGACGTGGTTTTTGATGAAGGCCTTGAGTTTTGTCCAAAAACATGTATTTTTGGTCAATGACACTAATGTGATTTTAGAAGAAGTCGTCTGTGTTCTTCTAAAACTTCGTATATGCCATTTTTGGAAAAATTGCACATGCGTGGTTTTAGAAGAAAACAGTCGATTTTAATTGGCCGACGTCACAGGAAAAGGGGAAAAGGGGCACTCGGACATATAAAAAAAAACGCTGAGTCAGCTCTTTTTCAGCGCTATTATTCCAGCATATAGTCACGAAATTTACCATTAATATTCATTTTAAGGTAGAATTCGATGTCCTCTAAGATTGCAAACAGTGCAGACCCTTACCAGCTGCCATGTCAGTGACGCTGCGGCTGGTCTGGGGCTGCACTGTTTGCTATGTCAGAGTGCCCCTTTTTGCGTGATGTGGCCCATTTAGCTTCACCACTCATTAGAATCATCTTTTCAAGACAATTCAAATGAAAGGTCACTGCAAGGCTCCAGATAAGCATGTGTAAATGATACATTTTTGGCAAAATAATATTAATTTCTTCCCTAAACCCTATGGGGTGACCACTTGGTAGAATCATCTTGAAAAGATAATTCTAACAAGTGGTCAGTTCATAGGGTTTGGTGAGGAAATAAGAATTTTAGCATTATAAATACGCATGTTATCTTTGGCCCTGTCACTCCATAGGGTTTGGTGAAGAAATAAGGATTTTGCATGTTAAATATGCATGCTATCTGGGACCCAGGATTTACACACAATCATATAATAATCTGCTGGTAATTAATAACAAGATACTTTATGTTACATCAAGACAGTTACAAGTGAGTTTTGATGACAGTTTTGTAAGATTAGTCAACCCATGGATGCTTGGGTGTAATGGCAATTTATGTCATCTTGCTTTCTAATTAGCAGAATTTATGCTAGACTTGTCAACCTGAAAGTGTTTGAGAGCCCTCTGACCAAAGTCTGCATCATTTTTCAAATTGTCTTGTCTCGTTAAAAAATACCTATATGTCATTCGGTCAAAATGTCACATAAATCTTCTTTTTTTTTAAAGCGGCAATAGAATAGTATGGTAAGGGAAGCATTCATTGAAGTTTTAAAATAAACTGGTCAGAAGGAAGAGAATGCAGAATGGTACAGGGTTTTACATCAGTAACATTTTTTAGGAGTTTCAAGGATGCAGTCAGGTTATATAAGGGGGTACTTCCATTAAAAACAGATGTCCCAATAAATAATTAGCCACCTTTCATGTTATATTCATTATATGTGGTTCTGTTTCAATTTAATGTGTGTATGTTATGGTAAACAAAGAAAGGGAAACTTCAAAGGTGCTTAGTGTTTGTTACTTTTCAAAGAAAAATCCTTATTGTCGGTTTAGATCCAAAAAGCCCTAAGTGCCCTTTTCCAAAAGGGCACTTACAGCTTTTTGGATTGAAACCGACGTTATAGTTTGTCATTTTCGGTACAATTGGGAAACAAAGACCATCTCTTTCCTTTCCCCAACCAACTTAAATCAACTTAGTAGAAAAACTTATGCACAACTGTTTTTGCCTTCTCAAGAGCTGCGTGTCAAATACCATAATGTAATTCATTTGTTAGGGGATCCTAACTTAGACAGAACACCAACGTCCCCAAGTATCCAAACATATGTAAGTGGGCTGTTGCGTTTTGACCGATTATTATAATATGAGCGCCGCTGTGCAATTTCCAACCATAAGACAGTTCAAACGGTGTAGACCAAGATCAGATGCCACGTCTCTGATGTGGCATCTGATCTGGGTCTACACTGTTTGAAACTGGCAAAAATCATTACTATTTTGTTTTACACAGTTCGGACTAACTTGCACTGTAGCTAGATGCATTATTTCCAGTCTGGCAACTGGTATAGGCCTACACTGTTTGAACTCTCTTATGGTTGGAAATCCCACAGCAGCGCTCATATAACCATTCAATGTCAACATTTCTTCCCCTTCTTTTTGATGAATCGAAGGTATAATTTATTTCATGGGATGCATCACTCACTTGTTAAATAGAGCCAAGGTTTTCAGAATTTATGCCAAATTAGACAGTGTTCAAAACAGTCAGCAGTAAGAATCAACCCGTACTTTTTAAAATTGTCTCTCGTTTTAGCTACATTCTTTGCCTTCTTCGAAACAGAACAAGTACTATCGGAGCTTTCATATTCAATACCTCATTCAAGCTAAATATTTTCTTAAATCTGTTTGTTTCAACATTTCAGTGATATTGAATTTACTGTTTAAAAAAAGTGACAATTAGCGATATTGAATTTACTGTTTAAAAAAAAGTGACAATTTTACAGGGCTCCAAAACCAGTGTTTTCTCAAAAGAAATACACCCCACCGATTGGACAGTGCTTGCATAATGAGATTCTTGATTCTATTATTAGATGCAGGGAAAACCAGCATCTCTGGCTGAATTACAATAATTACGTGGTCTCCCTTTTTCGTTTGCATATCATTTACAATGACTGTTTCCAGTTTCTGTGCCTTTTTCATTGAGGTGTTTTTATACAGGAATGTGTCCAATGGGACGCAATTTTAATTCATAGAATTTAACTCATGAGATATTGGTTGAAAACTTGAAATGAAAGGCATACATGTAGGTAGGGCATGTTTAGAAAATGCTAACATCCTTATAACTCAACCAAACTCTTATGTTGTGTAATCATTAATTAATTTGAATTGGCTTTAAAAGGACAATTTTAATGAATGGTTACAACATAAAGTTTGGTAGAGAAAATAAAAAGTTGGTTTGACTTTTTTTAATCATTCACACTTATCTGGCGCCTTGATTTGAAATGTCAGTCAGGATTTTACTTTTTTGCACCAACTAAATGTGCATTTTGCCGTACATTTTTATGATTACAGAAAGTGACATTTCAAGCAGAAAACTATGAGCTTTATGGCAGTTTGTAAATGTCAACACCTAGTTCTTTTCTGACAAGCTTGTTTCCCCTGAAACAAATAGTTCATTTATAAAAATTAATGTGGCATCAGTAACTGTTGATGGTTGTATAAGAAATGATGAAATTTACACATCTGCACCTGAATTCACTATCAACTTGATTAAGTGTGACAGTGCCGGGCTGTATGTAACATTACACACCATCATGTATCTAAATTTTGTTCCTTCACCAAACAAATCTTATTACCCCTTATTAGGATCGCCTCATCAAATGGATGCAAATTTACTCCATAGATAAACTTTTTGATGCCTCTGTAGCAGATGACTAATGAATACTTTGTGGGAAATGAAGCATTAATTTTGTTCTTAAAGAGCAAATGCTCAAATTCTACAATATTTTCAAAACAATCAAAATATGGCTTTCTTTTGTCTAGTTATATATTCAAAAGAATTCCATAGTAAATCTCTCTTTAAGATCTAGCACTATAACAATAAATAGCTATGTAACCAATTTTTAATTCTAAATCTAAGCACACTAGCAATTTTGTAAACTATTATTGATCTTAAAATGTACATGTAAATAGATTGCTTTCACATCTGGCACAAAATTTAGACTTTGGATCCAAACTTTTTGGCATGTGGATTCTATTTCTGCAAATATTAGGAAGAAAGCACGCTCAGAAACTCAAGATTTTTCTCTTGCCCAAAACTGCTGACAAATAGTATCCTTACCCTTTTAACCTTGGTTATACACCTTTTGTCGACCATGTCAAATGCTCCCATCAGACAACCTTTGAAAAACATTGCTGGAAATGGAGCATTTGATTAATGATTATGATAAGCAATTTGTTGTGTTTATTTTTCCAAAAGTGTTTTCAAAACTGTTCAAAATTGGCACGTTTCTTTCACCTACATATAGATATACTTCCTTGCCATCAGATGCTTTCTTCATGGATGTGATGACTAAAGGCATTATGTTTGACAAAAAATGTTTGATTTTCACTTGCTTATCTGGAACCCTGCTTACCTGGATAAAATGCAGGTCCTATTGGTAAAGAGCAAGCACATTGCCATGGCACAGTCTTTCAGCCTGGAGTACCATTCTTCCTCAGTATGGATACCAGCACAATGACCATGGGCCCATGTGATGAAACTGTCACAACAAAGCCAAGGCTCTCAGGGGTCTCATCCTAGGCTTTCCAACAAACGGTATAGAAGTTATCCTTCTCTTTTATATGAACTTTGTACTTATATTTGTCAACAAAACCATACATTGTTACTTTTCATTAGAATTGTCTTGAAAAGACAATTCTAATGAATGGTAACACTGAATGGATTGGTAAAGTTTGACAAACAATGTTTGATTTTCACTTGCTTAAAAATCTGAAGTCCAGCTAACCTGGATCAAATTGGTGAAGAGCAAGCACATTATCATGGCACAATCCTGACAGCCTGGAGTAGCATTCCTCCTCAGTATTAATACAAGCTAGCACAATGACCATGGGCCCATGTGATGAAACTATCACAACAAAGCCATGGCAGTCAGGAGTCTCATCCGAGGCTTTCCAACAAATGGTATAGAAGTTATCCTTCTCTTTTAATGAACTTTGTATCTATATTTGTCGACAAAACCATAAGTTGTTACCTTTCATTAGAATCATCTTGAAAAGACGATTCTAATGAATTATCACAGCATAGGGATTGGTAAAGTTTGACAAAAAATGTTTGATTTCCACTTGCTTAATAAATCTGAAGCCCTGCTAACCTAGATCAAATGGAGGTCTGATTGGTGAAGAGCAAGCACATAATCATGGCACAATCCCGACAGCCTGGAGTACCGTTCTTCCTCAGTATGGATACCAGCACAACGACCATGGACCAATGTGTTACAACATTTGCAACAAAGCCAGTTGAAGACCTTCAACCAAATGCAATAGCAGTTTTCCTCCTCTTTTGGGGATTTTGAATACTCTGTCTGAATGACAACTTTATCTGCAGAATATCTGGAAAAGATGATTGAAACCATTCACCGCCATAGGCTACTAAAATCCCCATTGCAATCAGTGTAGTCCCAGATCCTTAGAAGTTGGCGTCTGATCAGGGACTTCACTTTATATAGTCTGAATATTTGCCAATTGGATTTCTGAAAAGCATTTTTTAAGTTTATTCAATTACTTCTGGGGCCATATTCATAAAGCTCCTAAGAAAAATCACAAACTTAAGTGAAAATTTCAAATGCAGATTTCTCTATTTTTACCCATATTACTTCAATTAAACTTTGCATCATGCGCGGATCCAGAGGTGGGGTCCGGGCCCCCCCTGGAAATTCCAAAAAATGTTTAAACATGTCAAATCGGTATAGACAAAGGGTGTTTGCCCCTTACTGTCACTTACGATGGATGTAAACCAACTTCGATTATACTTTCAAGGCAATTTGCATCCATATCATATACCTTAAAGGATCTTCTTTGAGGTGGATCCCCCTCCCCCTGAGAAAAAGTCAAAATGGTACATACATACATACATACATACATACATACATACCCTCCCACCATCTACTTAGCTGCCTAACTACTTATCTGCCTACCCAACCACTCAATACCTACCAAACCTACCTACATAGCTACCTACCAATATGCCAGCCTTCAATCCTTCCTTCCTGTCTGCCTACTTGCCTACTTATATGTATATCTACCTGCCTACATGCCTGTCTACCTATATATCTGATGGTATAAATATATGTTCGCGCATTGTATTATCTCATCACGTTTATACAATATTCATAGATTCACTTGGTTAAAATATGTTCGCAATTTTGAAATAGATTGCATACATGCAAGTAGGTTATTCACTTTAAATTTGAGTAGCGCAGGATCTGAGGCGTGAAAAGTATTTGACTGAATGAAGACGACCCACGCCACTGTAAAATCTGACATCTCGAGAGCGTAAAGAATTTAACCCGAAATTCGAACTATCATAAACTCGACATGGATCATAGTTGATATCGACCGAGGGCGTTCGATAGTTGTATTATTTGAAAAGGATTTTGCACGGGGCGGCTAGATAGCGTAATAGTATTTTACAAAAAATAATAATATTACACCTGGATAGCTTGTCAGTGTACAGTATACCGTGGGCTAGGCTGAATGTGTCGTGTTAAATCCTTATATTTTATATGTTAAGAAAGCTTAACTGGCCGATGAGACCAGACGCGAGGGATCTGCATGGTGAAAACTGTTTCGAATGAAAATCTTGAGATTAGAGGTGGCTGTTATCTAGACGGTCGCCACTGGGGACTAGGTCAAGAGCTGCCTGTGCACGGGCTGACAACAGACCGGGCTGTACAGTGTGTGTCGCAGGAGGATATAGGCTGACACAGGGCAAAAACACAAGGCCTGATAAACAATTGTCAAATTATACGAGAGGCAATACTCAGATCGCGTTGGTTAGTCACACAATCACGACATGGCTCAGACATAGTTGTGTTGCCAAGGCTAGGCAGATATTTTGGTGCGCCGGAAGGAAACTAAACAAACTATTTGGGAGGAATTAGAGGCTTTCAAAGAACGAGGGGAGAGAGGTTGCGACAGTTCTCAGTGTTTAAAGTGAAACAGTGGTTTGTCTCTAACGAAGGATATGGAGAGAACGTAGGGAATCAAACACAAAGGACGAAACATGTCCGAAGACAGCAGGGGATCAGTGCTGCGAGGTTGCAGGTTCAAGTCTCTGGATTGTCTGGCTTACAGTTGTGGCCTCGTACTATGGATGACGCTTGTTACAGTGACGAATGCTCAAAAGGTTAGAAATATACGTTTTGCAGAAATAACTGTCGCTCACTTATGTGTAACCTGTAGGTTTTTTGTTTAAGAACTACTATTACTACTACTACTACTGCTGCTACTAATACAACAACTACTACTACTACTACATATACTACTTCTACTACTACTACTTCTTCTACTACTACTTCTCTACTACAACTACTACTACTACAACTACTATTACTACTTATAATACTAATACTACTGCCACTACAACTACTACTTCTCCTACTTCTACTACTACTACTACTACTTCTACTTCTCCTACTTCTACTACTACTACTTCTACTACGACTTCTACTACTATCTCTACTACTACTACGACGACTACTACTACTGCTACTACTTCTACAACTACTACTGCTACTACAACTATTACTATTACTACTACTACTTCTACTATTACTACTTCTACTACTACTACTGATACTGCTGCTGTGTTACTGATACTACTACTACTACTACTACTACTTGTATGCTACTACTACTACTATTTCTATTACTACTATTACTTCTTCTACTACTGATAATAAAATAATAATAATAATGATATTGATAATAATAATAATAATATAATAGCAGTAGCAGTAGGTTATAGTAGTAGAAGTAATAGTAGTAATAGTAGTAGTTGTAGTTGTAATAGAATAAAAGTAGAAGAAGTAGTGGAAGTCGAAGAAGAAGTAGTAATAGTTAAGTAGTAGTAACAGTTGGAGTAGTAACAGTTGCATCAGAAGTAGTAGTAGAAGTAGTAGTAGTAGTGTACATTGCCATAGAAGATAAATAGCATATCCCGGGGTTTTAGTGCAATAAAATGACGTCTAGACAAGTGTTAGAAGTTGTTTTAGAAGTCTTCCTCAAATACTATAGTGCGAAACGTTAGTCTTTACTATATAAAGCGTTAGACACTGAACACTTTTAACATTTACAAACAGGTTCAAGCCAGACCAGACGTCAAATTACTCGGCGTCTGTCTGGGAAACTGTTTGATACTTATGGTTATAAAATATTCAAATGACCAAAACATTGTATTGTTTCATATTACTTGCATTTCGTTACCGTTACGTTAGCAATCAAACGATTAATAAAAACGCTTCTCCCACTGTAATTGATTGTTTTATGTCTTTTCTGTTGTTATCTGTAACGATGATCATTATCTTTTTCATGTACGACCAAGTGTAACATTTAACATTTCTATTCTCTTATTGTTATCGCTAAAACGGCAAACAATATTCGTACTTTTTCAGTTGAATTCACACACACACACGGCAGTAGAAGTTTGTAAAACAATTTTCTCATCCTGCTGAGTGATATTAGGTATTCACCTCCGTATAAACTTACATGTTTAGACTGCTAGCTGGAAGATAAAGTATACAACTTCTTTGTAAAGTGGTTGATCCTTTATCGGACGGGGTCTCACAGATCGCGGCGTCTGATTTTGTGTTCAGCCGGTTCTACTTGTATACGATGCATGTGTCTCTAGAATGAGAGGACATGGCCCCATCTTGTAAAATGCGACACCGTGCGCTTGAGAAGACAACAACAATTACATGTATAAGCATTCTTACGGGCATGACCAAGAATAAAATTACATGAGATTATTTATTTAAATTAACCCTAACAGGACAGTTTCCCATCAAAGTTAATCGCCGTGTAAAAACTAGGCAAGAGATCAAAGGCAGCTGTAAGAGTAACCAACAAGAAAACGTATAGTTTCCTTTACAAAGGACCTTATGCTTTAAAAATGAAGAAACGACACAATTAATTAAATTAATTAACTAGTTTTACCAAATACAGACATAACAGACTGACGTAATATATTGTCCACGTCAGTTCCTCTCTATATCTGTATGTTTGTCTTTCTCTCCCTCTATATATATTTCTTTCTTGCTCTGTCTGTCTCTCCGTGTACTATTTGTTTTTGTTGGTCTCTATATGTGTTGCGTGCTCTCTTTATTTTTGTATTTCTCTATTTGCGGGTTATCTTGCTTTCTTTTTATCTCCATCTCTTTATATGTAGGTGTGTATTGTTCTTTCTCTTTATTTTCCCCCAATGTATCTCTATTTCTTTGTGTCTTGTTCTATTTCTCTCCGTCTGTCTCTCCCTATCTTTTTGTGTGTTTTGTTCTATTTCTTTCTCTCTGTCTCTTTCTGTCGTGTGTTGTGTTCTCTCTTTTTATCAATGCCCCCCTCTCTCTACTTTCTCTGTCTCTCTATCTCTGTGTCTCGCTCTCTATCTATCTTTCTTTATGTTTCTATATAATATTATTTGTGTGTGTTTTGCTCTCTCTCTCTCTCTCTCTCTCTCTCTCTCTCTCTTGATGTATTATATATGTGTGTGTCTCTCTATCTGTATATATGTCTTATCATTTTTTTCCATCCCTGTCTGTCTGCCCCACTGCATTCCTGTCTGTCTCTGTGTCCCTGTTTCTGTCCCTCTCCCTTTATAACTTGAACACACGGGTCGTATTTACATTCTATTTTTTCATATCAGGTGTATAATCTTATGTTTATGGTAGATACTGATTAAACAAGGTGCATATAGTGGGAAAAGTACAGAGGTGTTTTTCTTGATAACCTTTGCTATACACATTACCAAATATTATATATAAACAGTTTAACTCAGTTGTCCTTGTATCTTCATGGTAAGCTCAGTCATATTGAATTGTCATTTCGTCGGTTTTACTCGAATTAACACGTAAGGTGTACCATTTTACATAGTTGTACCGACAATTTACACCGATGATTTGGTTCACTTTCCTCAAGAACATGGAGTAGATTTGGTGCGGTTAGCAGTGTAGACCACTAGTGTGTAGGTCAGGCACTGACTGCGAGCATCAAGTAGAACAGGGCGCTTCCTCATAGGATGTATGTCGCATACCAGGATCGTTTAAACCCTTACTCCATAAATATGCCCTTTGACGAATTTTGTAGCAAATGATTGTTGAAAACATTGTGAAAAATGGTGCATTTTTTCGAAGCCATTCATAATTGGCATTCATTTCGTCCTAGATAATTTTCCTATTCATCATATACTGTCATTGTGAATAAATTTAAAATAGAAATAAAATAAATCTAAAATAGAAATAAGATAACTCTAAAATAGAATAAGGAGTCAAGGGATGATTTCCCCATTGTTTATCTTATAACGTCTTATTATATTTTAGACTCGTCCACAATGACAGCATCTGATAAAACGGAAAAATGTCTAGGAAAAAATAAAATGACAATTTTGGATCATTTTAAAAATATTGCGGGGATTGGGGCATTTGCTTGTTTCGAGCAACTGCCCCATTTGTCACGTTTTAAAAAGTGATCTGTCACAGAGACGTCAGAAGTAGTTTTATGTGGTAGGTACACTTTCTGTGAAGGCAGGGCTTACGGTGATTCATGCAACAGATTAGCCATCGTGTTTCCGATCAAAAAAGTTCACAATATGTGATTGGTACCTCTGCCAACTATGCGTTGAACATTTTGTAATAGCAAGCGGCTATGAAAAGGAGAGAATAGCGCCCTGTCTCTGTCGCTGTACATGTTTGTGGCAAAAAGTGAAATCACATAAATGACACCAGTGTACTCTTACCTACCGAAGCGCGTCCGGACTGTCATTTACAAACAACTTGCGTCTTGATCCGACGCCGAGCTCCTCGGCGTCTGATCAGGTTCGAAGCTTTTAGATATTCATTCAGTCATGTAAAACCCACTGAGCGGGTTCGTTTAACATTAGAAATACTTGTGACAATAATATGTTGAGCAGACGACAATGTATACCTCCTGACGGCTGGTAATGATGCACTACCAACATATCTTTGCCTAGCGATGTAAAAAGATGTAAGCTGAATTACCCGAATCCATTATCTTGTCAAGGGTTGAAAGGGGAGAGTTTTCACAAAAAGTATCTCGCATATTACGAAATGTGATTTTAGTTTGCAAAACTTTACAATATTTCATTTAATGATTATTTTTTCTGTATGACAAAATTGCATTGCCTCATTAGCCGATACTTATGCCAGATGCGCTCAACTATTTCGTACGAATCCCAATGACTTTTTACGCCCACATTTCTCGGCCAATATAACCCTTTACTCCGTATGCTATTTGAGACTCATTCGCGATGAAAGTAAATGGTGAATAGGAATATTATCTATGAGAAAGGATAGCACCAATTTTGAATAGTTTTGAAAACATTGTGGAAAAGGGACATTTGCTCATTATGTTTTCATGACCTTCTACAAGGTCTCTGTGGACAAATGTTTAACTCTTTCCCTACCTCCAAAATTTCTGTTTGCTTGAATTTTAAAGCTTTTTCTATTCGCATTAAAGTTGCTTGAACTTTTGTCCGAGTGTCGGACAGCTTTGGCCGGAATCAGGCGCTCAGTTTATATGTGCACTGGCCTAATAGAATATGTTTGCATAGTGTAATATGCTAGCTATGGGCGGGATAAGGATCGCTATTGTAGCATATAAAACGATTTTTCAGACACATGCATAATTATTATTACTATTATTATTATTATCATTATTATTATTATTATTATTATTATTATTTTATTATTATTATTATTATTATTATTATTATTATTATTATTATTATTATTATTATAATTATTATTATTATTTGTATTCCCGCTAGTGCAGGAGAGACATAAATAAATATACATACAA
>JAULCE010086432.1:0-12827 GCA_032359355.1 Macoma nasuta | reverse complement strand
AAAATCGGACGATATTCAAAAATGAAGCAGACGACATTTTCAGCAGACGACAATTTTCGTAGCAGGCGAAGGGTTAAACTCGTATAAGTGGGAGTCAGGATTTTACAAAACCAAAATCTGACACCAAACAAAAAGGAGTAGTCTTTGAGGATACATGTTAATGTTGGGTGTCTTTTTGCTAGACGAACTGTTTTTAGAACTGCATATTAAGGATGTCTGATCAGAATATAGCATGTTTGTCTGTTGAATCGTTTTGGCATAATTCCATCTTGCCTACAACAGTAGTTTTGTGCATGCTTAATATATTGCGAGAAGTATGCTTAGTGAGTCTACGTCAACGGAATCCTAACACAAATATACCTGAAAAACAGGGTTGATTGACATCAAGATAACTTGATTTAATGCCTATAAAACGTTTTGATAAATTTGTGCTTTGAAGTCCCAACAACCTCTTTAGTATGAGCAGGGAATGAACTGTTGACACTCGTCAACTCGAACTCATTAGTCTACAAAAAACAATTCGACTAACCGAAACTCGAATTAACCCTTTAGTCAATATGTTAGTTTAGGTTCATTCACAACGAACTATACTGATAAAATATGGCTAACGACAATCTTAGCAGCGATTAATGGTTAAACAATATGATACAAAAACAGGTTTATACAGTAGAATCTGGCTATCTCGAACTCGGTTCAGTCGAAATCATGCTTTAATCGAAACTAATATATGAGTAAAAACATAAGTGCTTGCTTTGTAGATACGTTTCGAAGTTATAACGACTATTGATATACATGTTAGTTTTAATTACCCGAAGTTCGAATTTGATTCGACCATATGACTAGTGTGGAATATATGCCGACTGGTCTTAAGCATCACAAGAGTCATGATTTGCATACATGGTATACATTATCATAGCTTTGATTGTACATTTGATTAAGACTGCGTGATATAACAATGAACGTAAGTAATCCACATGTTTAACTGCCATTAGTGTATGATTTCTTCAAAAGTGCTCAAAATTGAAGTTTGAAATAAAATGATACAGAAGATATACTAGAAAATTACGTTTAAACAGCCGACAAATTTTGCGACATAGTACAACTTAACGCATTACTTTAAAATCAGTAATGTATAACATCTAGTGTGGAGACTTAATTACTCGAAATTGCACAGAAGCGTTTGTTTTGCCGTAATACACTTCTAAATTAGAACAGGAGAAGTCAGGAAGCAAAACAAAAACACGGAGCGGCGAAATCGATACTAGCCTCTTCTGCATTGGCGTCATCGGAGAAGAGAGGCTTAGCCATTAACGCAAAGTATCGTCTTAGTCTATATTAAACCTTGCCGACTTCATCGAAATTTTGTGAAACAATTGGCTTCCTACAAAACAGCTTGGATCTTGATCAAACGCTAATTCACTCGCCTTCTGATCAGGAATAATATGTTTAGAAAAACATAATTACAGTCGTAAAATGCAAAAGAATGAGTTTTCATCATAAACCCGCTTGTTACATTGTCTTCTGCTAGAATTGTTGTCTGTTCAATTTCGGCACTTCTGTTTTCAAAGAAAAAAACTTTTAGCTGTTGTGGTACCCTTGACGGCGTCGTCGTCTGGGTTATTGCCATTAAAAGTTAACTAACCTTATAACTCAAAAACCTGTCAGCATTTTCTAATGGAACTTTGAACACATGTTCTAGGAACAATATGCATGTCTATATTAGCATAACTCTGGCTTTTATAATAATTCAGTTAAAACCATTGCCGGAAGCGTTGGCGGTGCTCCCGTAAAATCTGATTCGACTCATTTGATCTAGGAAAGTGTGCCTGTTTTTCGAAAAGGCTTGACTAGGCTTCCGATCAGGATCCGATTTGTTTGCTATTATCACCACAGCAATGCATAGGGTTTAAAAATATTTGCAAAATTTGTCAGAAGACGTGGTTTGCAAATTCAAGTGTAAAGTATTTCCTCAAGCCCATAATTTTTGGGACTGTCATACACTACCGATGTTTCTCGCTAGTTAAACCGGAGCAAGAAAATTGGCGGAGAGCTCTTTCGAGAAAGTAGCCGTTGTAAAACCGATGTTACTCCCAGTTGTACCGTTGTTCTACCCCCATCTAAAATACCCAACTGTAACGTTTTTAATTGTCACAAAGTTTTCAAAGGTTATATTTGTATATTTACTCTGTATGTGACTCTATCGTATTGTTAAGTCTTTTGTGTAGGTAGTATTGCAGTAATCCTTCGAGGAATCCGAAACTTAAGAGTAATGAAAGTATATGAGGATCTAACTTCAATAAATATTTTACATAATGGCGACTTCATCAATTTCACTTCGATCTAAATAAGCTGTACATAGTTTGCCGAGATCTTATTTTACGAAATAAATGGCAATTTGACTAAAATGATTGTTTTGAATAATCACAGTTTCTGTAAGCCAAAGAGAAACGTAAACCTTATAAAGAAACAGCTGAAAACCGATAGAAGTCTGTAACGCATTGTGCGTTTTTGCAGTGAATATAGCATATACTTAAGTATCGAATCTGTTTATTTATTCGAGAACGCAACTATTCGGCAATACTTGCAGCTAAATTTCGTCTTCTGCAACTTTCTTTTGTTTGACCTGAACATTATGTATTTTAGATATTGTTAATTAAGTGATTAAGTGCGAAACATTTTAGATCCGGACTAGTCTTCTGATCCGGATTCCGCTTCTGATTACAATAACCGTCGTCGGTTAAGAGTTCAATGTTAAAGTGACAAATTTTTATTCCATTGAATTCTGTGCGACAACAACCTGCAAAAATGAGTGAGTTAATGGGTGAGAAAGCTATCCCGACTTAAGACGATCAGACGTAGCACTAAAAGGACATTAGTTGCAAACATGTTACACATAGAGAGCAACACGTTTCTTCACCATTTAAACGCCAACTCACCACAAATTATGTGAAAACAAATGACATTTTGCTGGTCTTGTTTTAAATTTATTTTTTAAGAATGCCAACCAGTTTGAAACCGGACCAGACGCCGAGTATATTGGCAAACACAAACTAATTAAACAGGTTATTATTGATAGTTTTCAAACATATTAGATGGTAAAGAATAGCATGTCTCACTCTCTATTTTGTCGATGATCTTTTTAATGACAGTGTCCACACTTAAGTCACGAACTCAATTTATATAAGTATATTTTCAAATAATTGTTACTATGAATGGTTATAATCCGAAAGACAACTTGATAAGTAGATGTCATAAAAAGCTGATGTCTTCACAGAGAGGCATCAACACCATTGTTATACACTGTGGTACTTAGAGGTCCTTAGCAAACAACGAAACATGACACTTACGGCTTTTGTAGAAGACATCGTAGTTGTTTATTCGCTACTAGGGTATGGCGGTGTCAACACTTTACTCATACGTCATGCAAGTGCTGGAGAAACCTGTGATAGCGCTTAAAGAAATATAAGCTAAATATATTTATGTGAAAATGTACAATAACACGTTGTCTGAGCTTGAACAACTTTATCACGATATTTATTGGTCTACGGATGTTGAAAATTCTCGCCTTGCATCCTTAACATAGAAACGGTTCCTCTGTCGATGTTTAAGTTAAAGGAAATGTCCCCAAACCAAAACTGACAATAATTGAACCATACAACCATTTTGAGCTGTAAACCAAATGCGCCCTGGAGGGATATATTAATACTTTAAAATGTACCTCCATGGTTTCAAAAAGTAATTAATCATTTACTCCACAGAGGCGAAGACAGTGTACGACAGTGGTGTCGCGAAAAAAAAAGATAGACCAGGATGTTGCACACAGCGTCGTGTTTGCTCTGCTTAACACTAAATTCCATATGCTTTTTTAATAATATTTATAACAAAAGCATATGACGAAAACGGTTGATATGTATAACAATGCAAATTTCCATTTTTAATTGTTTTGAAAATAGGGTGGGAAACGTTAATTTTAAACGAATAAACATTATAAGTCCATGTGTTTCTACTTCTTTGTTTATTTAGCATACCATAAGTGCTCAAATGGCTCATCCTGTCACAAGTAAATCCGATAAACCCTGATGTGATACCCCATAGAGTAGTCTCATCCTGCTCTACATATATTTTCTCTCCGTCCGATCATTTGGAATATTATTATGATCTAAAATCAGGTCGTTTGATGTTTATATGTTAATAAAAAAATTCGACAATTCAAAAATGTTATTTTCTCAAGAGATACATTTCTCTTTTACAAATCAATAGCAGTGTTTTCATTATCTTAAAGCATTGCATTTGGATGTATCAAGAATAAACATTCTTTCTGTGCCAAAGTCGCTCAACATTTACTCCATAGAAATGCGATTATACGCGTCTGTGTCAGATGCCACATTTCCACAATGTTTTCAAAGCCGTTCCGAATGTTTTGGTTTCCTTTATCCTGCATAAGTTTTAATCATCATAAACATGCATTTTGAGTTTTTTCAAAAATAACATAATGACTAAAGGGATTTTATGGGTATCTTCACAAATAATGCAGTGACAAATCAGACGCCGTATTGACAATGCGACGTCTTATCAGGTACTCAACTGTTTGCAACAAAATATGTTCTTGTGATACACCTCCGAAAAAATTAAAAGGCAAAATATTCTAAATGTATTCTACTAATTTTCAGAAAGAGGAAGCAAATGTTATTTTACAGACATGTATCCCGACTGCTTGCCATGGACTCCATAAAATTCGAAATGATCGAAACGAGAGACAACATAGTGAATAATCTGACCAGAGTGGAGCATTCTGATCAGGGTCTTCATTGTTAATGTATGCGTTGGTGACTGTTGACTAAGTGTAATTATGGAATTCAAGATCTTTCGCATAAACACTTGATATGTGACTGTTAACGAGAAGAATCATTGACATCCCTGTTTATAATGACATTCCATTATCATCCCTATTATCATCAAGTAACATAATGTTTGATGTCTTTGGTAACAATCACTGCATAGGCTGATTGAACTTAGTCTCCAGTTTACAAAAGATGAAAGTTGTTTGGAAATTGAATACCTTTTCTTTAAGTAAAATCTACATGCTTGCGACAAAATTGGAAAATACATATAGTACTATACCTGAAGCCTCAGACTGAGTGCTTCCGAAAAAGATAATGACGAGCACGCTTTGATATTGCATAGTTTTAAAATCTTTTACAGATGTTTTGCTCGCTTGTAAGTTATATTAATGATGGTCAGATCATGACAAATTCTCCCCTCTCTCTCTAAAAAAGGAAAAGGTCAATGATGTAGTGTTATGTTATTGTAGACGTCTGTAGTTGTCTATTGTTTTCGAATGGTCATAAATGAGTTTTCATTAAAAAAAACTTAAATAAGGAATTAAATAAACGTTCTTAGGGACATGGAGAATTTGCTCCTTAGAAGACAATGCTCTTTTATTCATAATATTTAAAAAAAATCATTAGATGCGTCAAAATGCGTCAGTATGAGGTGAAAAGTTAACTCAAAACGTCATAATTATGTCATTTATCATCTTACAATTCAAACTGAAATCACCTGATTAAAAGAATACAAATATAGGAAGATAACAATTACCACTTACTTTTAAAGTGTTAATGGTAAATAAAACACAGTGCTCGTTCCAGTTCATGCGATGTTTTCAAAGGTTATCTGTTACAAATGCGTAGAGATATGTACTTATGTGGTTAAAAGTGAACGAGGCGAAATATGACGTCTTGTAGCTTGTCATGATATAGTGCTTTATATCCCTTTTTCCGCCAACTTGTAACCCTTAGCATGCTACGAAAATTGTCGTCTGCTGAAAATGTCGCCTGCTTCATTTTAAATATCGTCCGATTTTTTACAAAATTAGTGAAACTATTGTCTGAGTGTCAAAGAGCTTGGAGCCAGATCAGACGCCGAGTTACTCGCTGTCTGATATTGATCCAAGCTGTTTATAATCATTCTTGTCGCGAATAGCAGGTTAAGGGTTTAACAGCCGGTTGGAACCGATATGCGAAAGAAGATTTAAAGAAAATAAATTATGGCTTTTCCGGAACTGTTTTTCTTCAAATGATTTAAGAGATTTGTTTCAATTTCAGCAATGTTGTCTGTAACAAATTGGAAAAAAATCCGTAATTATTCAAAGTCTTCGTCCTACGTGAAGTCTTACTGCAATAGAGTGTGAATACGAACAAGCTGGTTATACATTACAATATTATGCTCAATGTGATTTGTAAGAGAATCAAATGTAGACCCTGTTTATGATGACCAAAGACCTGGATTAAGTGCGATTTCTCCTACACTATGTATGGTTATTTTGGACGTTTTTAGACAAATATGATTTCCATGTGTTTTTGCTTTTAATGTCTAAGATGCAGATGAGAAAAGCTATACATTTGTTTAAAATCTATTTTCACAAAATACACAGCGATTTCACTCAGATGATAGTTTAGGATAATAACAGCTCAGCTAAACCCAGGGGGAAATGTAAACTTGGTATAGCAGCAGCTTCAAAAATCAACAACAGACGTTTAAACTTCCTCTTTTGCAGCGTTTGCTAGAAATGTAACTTATTAAGAACGTATGTATCTGAACGGAAAATATAGTGTTGATGACTCGATGACGTTCTTTTAACCCTTTCACCGACGTAGTCGCCTAAATACGCCGTTGCAAATAGTGCAAACCAATGGTACACCCATGTAAACAGTTTCGGAAAAGCCTACGGTATTTAATTGTCCCTGTTATTTATTTTGCTAAACTATTTTATCTGAAACTAGTCACAGCAGACAAATGTAAATTTGAGGCCGAAAGGTTTAAAAGTATCGAATTATTGGCTGATGAAAAGAGACATTTCGTTCGCATAACTCTTCACGCCAAAGATACGCAATTTGACGCTTCTCTAACAAATGTTTACAATAATTATTTTGGGAAATGGAGGATTTGCTCATGATGAGCAAATGTTCCTTTTTTAACAATGGTTACAAAACCGTTCACAATTGGTGTCTTCCTTTCTCCTAGCTTGTTTTCCCTGTTTCATTATATACTTGTATATGAGTCTTAAACTAGTCTAAGGAGATACGGAAACATATATTGCGGCGTTTATAATACCTTCGCAGTATTCGAATCGTGGTTTTTTTATGTGATAAATCAAAAATAATATTTACACATTTTGTGTCATTCATTTTGAGAGTGTCTCAGATGACACGTAATCTCAGACGACATATTCTCAAGAAAGTAATCAAATAATAAAAAATAAGGAAAGTTATGTAGACAAAGGGAAACTGCCATCTTGTAATTGTTCTAAAAATATAGTGGGAAGTGGAGCATTTGTTTCATGTTCAACAATACTTTCAATAACAGTCTGATACAGTCGCTTCTTTAGAGTAAGAGAAAATTAGTCATTATGAACGAGAGCATGTATAATTATGGTGTGTAATCCAACAAAAATTATAAAAGTTCCGAGCAAATGCTTACTTACCAACACTGCTTTCAATAGCACTCTGCTACAGAGGTGATTATACGGAATTTATGGCAATTAGTTATTATAGACTGAAGTATGTATATTAATGTGTTTATTCAACATACAATTTGACATTTCCGAAGCTGCTTGTGCAAATATTACTTAATTTAGAACAGCTATATATTTGAGGATGAGATCTCATTACTGACTGTGCATTTCAATCTCACTTGAATAATTGCTTTGTGGTATGAATTACTGTTCGGATAAAATAAGAGAAAAGTCAATTTCTTAAAAATATCACGACTGAAGATTCGATGTAAGTCTGTATTGCATATTTACTTGGAATAATGTATTGACGAAATACAGATAGCTTTTCTAGGTTTTCACTTTTTGCAAATCTATTAGAAACTCACTTTCTCGTTGTTGTCTGAAATACCTAGATAACTAACGTTCCGTTTATAAAAATTTCCGTGCGGGCAAAACATGTTTACGTTCTTTGTTAGCAGATCAGAGGGCTCCAAATTTGGAAGAGTTCATTTGAAAATTCAGCATTGTTAACCATTTTCTCAATATATCCGCATTTTTTTTGTCTCTGTAGCAGACGACTATTAAAACATCGGGAATGGGGGTAGAGCATCTGTTCTTAGTGAGCAATTGCTTCATTTTCTACAATGTTTCCAAAACCTTTAATTGTTGGCATTTCATTTCTCCTATATGCAATTTCTATGCATTATATAAAAGTTAAGATATTCCTTATAGCTTGATAAATATTGGCTATTACGAGAATTTGGTTGCACGGTTTAATGCAGAAAAATATGTGTAAGGCTTTGCATTTAACTTTATCATGCTTCTTTGATCCTTATTAATTCTACTGACCACGGTTTGGTTTGTAAGATGGTATTGATTGTTGCAGCTGTCTAGCCAAGCTTCCCCGGTGGGCAATCCAATCTCTAGCGGTAATGCTGAATTAAAATTCTCCTTAGGGTACTAATGCAGCGCAAAATGTACAAACAAAGTTTTCGGCCAAGAAGACTTGGGTAAATAGTGAGGATCTTTGCCAGACAGTATTTTCGGGTGTACAAAATTTTAACATTTCAAAATGTTTGGTTGTGTTGGGAAACGAGGATTATTATGTTTGATAGCTTTTTTAAAAAATCAGTCCAATGTATTAATAAGAGTTACAGATATAAAAAATGCTAAAATGTTTTCAAATCTACCAATCTCTAAAGAGTGGTCATCGATTGTCACCGTCTTAAAAAGATGATTTCAATGAATGCGCACACAATAAGGTTTGGTTAAACCTTTCCTCCACAGATGCGCCATTTTGCGCCTCGATAACAGATGACTTTTGAAGACATTGTAGGAAAAGAAGAATTTTACAATGATTTTATTACTATTCAAAAATTGCATAATTATTTTTATTTCACCTACATTGTCATATTTTTCATCAGGTTCTTTCCTTCAGGATAAGTTAAAGAAAAGCGTGTTTGGGTTAAGGATAAAGAAATAAAAAGTTGTTCAGAAATCCCTTGATTTACACTGGTTTACCTGGAGCCCTTGTAATTGTGTGATGCAATTAACAGTAGAAAGGGAATCACCTATAATAGCATTAATCAACGTCGTTCATATAAATTAAATATACCGACTGTATTGCATGAGTACTTTTGACGCCTCCGTTGTGGATAACTTTAATAATTGAAAACTATGCGGAAAGGAGAGCATTTGCTTATAACGTGCTCCATTTTTCCACAGTGTTTTCAAAGCCATTCAAATTGTGTATTTTCTGTTCTCCTGTATAATCTTCCTATTCATATAATTTCATTGTGAACGACAGCAGAACATGAGGCTGAAAAATACCATGTCTGCCTTGTCAGAGCGCGTTGTGATATGACTATAATATTGACACATCAAAAATGTCTTTGTGGTATGGTACATTGTTATTACAGCATTAAACCAGGAGTAATGGATCCTGGGATTTCGACATGCCATGAAACATTTATTTTACATGAGAAACTATTTTATAGATAAATTGTAGGTTTCAGTTTCTAACGATGATGGTTTTGCTTGAGGAATTTTTTTTTCTTATATGACGACAGATCAAACGTTCATTCTTTTGCAATGCCGGGAACAGTCTGGGAAGATAATTATCTTAAAAGTAATATTGATTTCACATATTCTTTTGACAGGGAGTTTTTATAATAGCTATGAACATTCGAAGCTCGTCGTCGCAAACTCGGTAAAGTTGAAGCCAAGATTTAATCGCAACAAGACCCTGCCATCTAATGTGTATATACTTTGAAGTTGTGTTTCTGTTTATTCGACGCATCTTGTTAGGAAAATTTATTTCATACTGAATATCTTGCTGTCTGGTCAGGATCTTCACTTTTCGAAAATGGTTTTGGCCCGAATCTTCCACGTCTACAACTGAAATGAACTATATGTGTGTTCTTAATATAAAGCGAAAAGGGGCTTACGTTTGTAGGTAGACGGAATCTTCAATTAAAATACATGAATAAACGATCTGCAAAGGACCGTGTCCTTTTTACTTTGACAAGTAACGTTTATGTTAGCCACGTCACTGTCAAAAGTAGTTCTTCGCATGCGCAATATTTCGTATGCTTCATTTTCAAACTTTACAGATTAATTTAAATTGGCCGAGTATCAAACGGCTTGGATCCGGGTTAAGACAGTGAAAGGGTTTTATAAGAAATCCTAATTTGTGTGCGTATTGAAGTCTACTTGGTACATAATACAGACTTCTTTTGAGCGTGTCATTTAAATGTCGATGTCAACAGGTTACATTATAACCCTTACAGCAATGGAAACGAGTATTTTTGTTAATTGCAGATAGTGCAGACCCAGAGCTGAGGGATCAACAAGAAGCCATCTGGTCATGGTTTGAATGGTTTGCATTATATAAAGCTTGACTAGCCAAAGTCTATATTTTCACAAGGCAAACAATTTGTATAATTATATTAACCAGTGTTATGATGCTTATCATTAATATTCTTAGTTGGTGGGTGAATAATTATATGCATGTTGATTTAATGCGGTGAAGCGGTTTAGTTCATCACCCATCGAAGACATAGTGTCTTATTGACGTTTATTCTGAAAATCCCTATAGATCTGAACACACAAGCAACTATCGAGTAATATTGATACATCCAGGTTTAGGAGAGACTTACTCTCAAACAGTAGTTAATTTGCATTTAAATTGCTTCATTTCAGAACATCTTAGAGCTTTATTTATTTCTAGACACGTGTAAGCACTCTTTGCTTATTTACTTGTGTTTTGTTTTGCTACAATATAAGTCTAAACAGGCTGCTAGAGACATTTTGCCTCTTCACTACCGGAAGCAATAATGCGCTTGCTCAATATTCCGTCCGCTTCATTTTAGAACTGTGCACATTTTTTGTCCAAAATATTTGCCAAATGTCAAACAGCTTGAAATCAAGATGTGACGCCGAGTTACTCGGCGTCTCATGCGGATCTAAGCTGTTTGCATATGGCACTTTGTTCGGGGTAAGCAGTGAATGGGTTAATATTCTTGATAGCACTCTTTAAATCATATATATTACAAATCAATTCGATACTCATGTCTTGTTTGATACAAGTCTAAACATACTGTAACAAGAATATGTCCTTGACTACAGTATTTTACCATTTTACTAATTTGCTTTTTTAAGACAACTCCAAAGCATCAGATGAAAAGGTTGACTATCGAATAAAAAAGAGTATGCAAATTTTACAATTGTGTAAAATGGTAACAAATGCTTAAAGTGTGTTTCGGTAAGGTAATTGTTTAAATCATAAATACTCCAACGTTTTACACTTGGAAAGTAGCTCGTAAAGAAGTGTTCCATTTCCCGATTTTTTTCTAAACATTGTTTTAACTCTTGGATATTCTTCTTTTCATCAGAAGCTTTCAATGAAGATGAGCTTAACATGAAATATGGCGTAATGATAATTGTGTTATTTAAACCTTCTTATGTCACAATGAAACTCTTTCCTCCACAAGCTATGTTTAGACTTATTCGGACGGAAGGAATATGTTGAAAAGTATTTAAATCTAGGCCAAATGCATCATTTCTTAAAACGATTTCAATCGCCGTCTGCTACAGAGGCTCTAAAAGAAGTTCGTGTGGAACAAACGGTGGTTAACCCTTTGTTCCTCACAAATTTCTTTTTTATGATTTCACCGGTTTCGTTCCGATTCGTTTCGGTTTGGTTAAAATTAAATTCTACGTATAAATAGGTTTAAACCCTCATACACCACATGATGCGCTGTACACGATCATGCTGATTCGATTTATATTCGCTTCGGTTCCGGTTCGGTTACGATTCCAGTTTCAATTTAATTGTTTTCGCACTGTATCATGAGCTATACTATCCCGTGGAGGTTTCAACTTCTTCCAATTCTAACTGCTTTAATATTTCATATATTCGGTGAATTTTGAGCACATGATGTACTGTTAAATCATGCTCATATGACATAAATGTAACCTATGTTTATTATCGTATTATATATCTCAAATGATGATGAACCATGTACCATTCAATAAAATCATGTTCGTTTCTGTTCTGTGCTATAACGCCAACAATTGGAATACGTTTCGATACATGCATTACTCTGGTATGGCAACACCGTTTGTCCTTGCTTGCTCCTTGCTCGGTACATTTTCTTGACATGATTGTAGCCTGGTCGTATATAGGTTAATGGCAATGGTGTCGAAAGGCTATAGCCGTACGCCAGCGCACTGGAAAATTACTTAATATCGCGCTTCCTGGTTCTGATGATGGAAGTCACTGAACTGCCTACCTGTGGGTGAATACGATACCAAACTACTTTGCGATGAAACAAAGTGTAGAGCGCCATGCAGCTCGATAATGTTTTATTTCTTTGATCTAGATACTAATCCCAATTGTAAATGCTTGTTTGGTTGTTTGGTTTGTTTTATTATTTACGTCCGTTTCTGCCAACTATGGACTAATTGGACGCCCCAGAGCGATGGAAACGGATACAGAGGAACCCGGGCAACGCCCTACTCTTTTTCGAAAGAATCATTCAAATTGGGTTTTTTACATAGGTACCTCGGTTCCAAGTCTCATCCGAAGGACCTGGTCCGGCGGGGGATCGAGCTCACGACCCCTGGATCACGACCGCCGGTAGTTGTAAATATAAACAATTAAGTTTTCAAAGAGAAGTTCGACAAAACGGACCCAAAACAACATATTTTCGGTGTTCTTCTGAAACCACGTACATGTATGTGTCGGGGTGAACATAACTGGACCATGAAGCATCCGGATATCTTGGCAAATATTTACCTTTATGCGTGCTACGGAAGAAACTATGATGACATT
>JAULCE010086321.1:0-12827 GCA_032359355.1 Macoma nasuta | reverse complement strand
TCATAAAGCTATTTATGGGCAGTTAGGCCAATAGTTGAGAACCAGCAAAGCAAAGAATTTACAAGTCAGCATTCGATCTGATTTACCGAATGAGAAACTGTCATCATGAAAATTAGACACAGGCGTATACATTACACTGACCGAATATATTTCAGCACATTAGGCAAACTAGAGACCCAGCTAGGTGGCATATTTTCAATTCTTTGTCTGATTAGACTTTAAACCGCACTTCTCAGAAAAGAAATGTGCAATGCCACTGGTAATACTTATTTCTTTTTTTTTTGCTAGGCATTTTATGTCGCATTGACAGGATTTCATTAATTTTGCGACGACCTGCTAATTACTAGTGGTGGACAGCCCCATAGACTGCACAGACATACAAGTGGTAGAACCACTGACCTACCACATTCCAGCAAGAAGGTTTCCTAATATGAAAAATCGTCCCCAATCTAGGTTCGAACCCATGATTATACGTCTAAAACTATAACCACTCGACCACAAAGGTCCCATCTGATATATATATATATATATATATATATATATATTTGAAAATGAAATAAGTTCGGAAGGAAATGAGATACCAAGCTATTCGACGTCTCATCTAGAACTTAATCACTAAGACATCACCGACCTTTGCTTAGCTAAATGAAGGCTTAAACAGTTTGAACTGTGATTGTATGTAGTATTTGAAATGTGTAAGCTCCACTGATCAACACAAATGAGCTAAACTCCGTAAGACACTACAAACGGTTGAGCTCCTGATCAGTTGCATCGTTAACCACAGCACGACATCACAATAGGTTCTATATTGATTGATACTTCTGTCAGTCTTTAGAATCCTGTCTTACTGGGTTTGGCAAATGCAGAGTAGATCTATATAAGCAGTCGTCGCTCTATTACAAATTCTTATCAGGCTCAACGTTGTTCGCATTTGACAAAAACATATAATTAGTTATAATCCCGCTGCGAATATTATCATCTAATTAACGTCTCTTCTGTATAACTGCTGGCCGAGTGTCTAAACAGATTGGATGCTAATCAGACGCTTAGTCATTTCGTTGCCTGTGTTCTGGATTTAACCTGATTTCAACAATGATTACAGCCATGAATATTGGGATAAGGGCTACCAACCAAGTGACTTTTCAAGAAATGTAGTGTAAGTAAGTACACTAAATAAGCAACTAGCACTACTACATTTAATCACATCTACTTTTACTACTACAACTACAATGTTCTACTACTATTTCTACTACTACTACTACTACTGCTACATAAACTACATCGAATAGCTGATGTCTGACTAAATTCAGGGTTTTTTCTCCAAACCTTTAAGCGTATAAGACAAGGGCGGATCAAGTTTGGTACATTCGGGACGTATTTGCTAAAGGTAAAGTAATTAAAAATACATATCGATTTCAAAAATATCTTATTCATTTCGACGAGTGCACATTTTTGGAGTCATTTTAGATTGTGTTCAAAATATATTTATAACCTACCATCAACAGCTTCTTCAATTTAGACAGTAGATTCCATTACGTAGGTATATCAAGGCATGAGAGTATAAAACTTACAGGTTTATAAGATTAATATTACTGCACCAAATTACTTTAAATGTAATTTACCTAGTTTCAATATCTTGATTGGAGTTTGGCTCAGATGAGATCAACTTCCCCAATTTTCCTTACAAACGGTGTCGATTTTTTTTTCAAAAGAAGATGTCCTGTACATTTTTTGGGCGTCATTAGGCACATGCTGAAGATTTTCTGTGACCTCTTCCATCACATCTGACCACCTGCTTGGATGAGATTGATATGCCTTTCCTATAAGTATCATTCACAACGGGGAAATAACATTTAGGCTGTTATTCTTATAAATGTGTATGGGATACTCACAGAGGAGGAGTGTTGATGTAGTATTAACCTTTTATTATACATACACTAAATTCAAATACAGAACAATCGACTATTTATAGCAATTCAACATGTTGTGACGACGTCGTCATAACAATATATACACGACGTCGTCAATACCCAGCCGTTACGTCAGGGTACGTCCCGCCATTCGCGACATCCTCCAGCCCGCCTAAGTCGTAGTCTCGGCCTCGTCGTGGTCGGCAATGGAGGTCCTGACTTCAAGGGGGTATAGTTTCGCCACCGGTCGTTCCGTAGTGCAATGTTTTGTCCGAAGTTTTACGTGACGGACATGGCCATCTCGTCCTGGGTAGGTCGCTTCGATGACGCCGAGCTTCCATGATGACCTTGGCGTCTCGTCGTGGATCTGAACGAGGTCATCCTGGTTGACTTGGATTGCAGCTCTTTTATATGCGTTGTGGTGTTCCCTCAGGCCCGCCAGGTAGTCTCGTCTCCAGCGCAGCCGGAAGTTGTCTAACAGAAATGATAGACGTCGTGCCTTCGTTTTATTGCTGTGTCCTGTCATCTGAGGTTTGGTAGCTTTGTGTTTTGTCGTCCATGACTTAGGGGTATCCCTTGAACGTTTACCCCATCGTTTTCGTCCTCGGCTGCATCGTTTGACTCTCTGGTCTGGGGTAGACACATGTTGTTGTGCTTGGTTTCCATGACGACCAAGTTTCCATCGTCGGGGTATGCCTTTTTTCCGTCGTTTCTTTAAACCAGTGTTTGTCTGGCGGTGATCGGCTACGTCTAGACGCGATGTGGTGTAGCGTAAGTCGTCTTCTATTTGGAGTTCGATGAACGGGATCGAGGTTATGGTATTCGTCTGCTGTTTGTGTGGTTATGTGTCAGAGACTGGCCGTGCAGCTGGCATAATAATTATTATGTCCAATATTTGGCTTCATGAATGTAGGCCCGCTATCGCATACAGTATGATCCTCCACGACTCTTTCCTGTTCTGAATGCGGCTCTTTACTGTGGACGTTGCCTTTAATTTCTGACACTTTTGCTTGCGAGTCTGTACTTTGACCATCTTCTTCCGTTGCATATTGAAGCGTATGAAGATCGGTATCAGCCACCACGTCTACCGTCCAGGTACATGTAGGTCCGCAACTCCACTGATTGTTACTTATATATCTGTCGGCTGGTGTCTCTCTAGTGGGCAGATCTACATGCTTATCTTTGGTAGGATTGTCGCCTGAAGTTGTAGGAAGTGTCAGTGTTTGGTAGTTTACAGCACGAAGCGGTTGATGTTACGCTGCGCTTTGTGTTGCTACTGCTCTCTGTCGATGCTGAAAATGACTGTTTTTCAGTGGCCGTTCTCTCCCGTTGTATTGGAGAAATAGGTATTTTCTTTTCCTCAAGGGTCCGCTGAAGAGAGCTGATTCTTGTTTCCGGATCGAAAGTAAACTATTCACTTTCAAGTATCTCCTCCACGGTACTTGCAATGTCGATAGAATCTAAGATCTTCTCCTTTAAATTCTTTATCGCCGTAGAATTCTGCAACAGGTAAGGAATTATGTCGGCTAGTGCAGACTCGTCCGTAATGCTATCAATACGGGCCTTTACAACTTGTCTGAGACCCTCTCTCATTGAAAGTAGTTTTTGTAATGTCATATTTTATTTATGTGTCTAGGTGCAACTGCACGTGAACGATTCCTGCTCGCTGTCTTCTTCATCTCTCTGGAACGACTTCTCCTTCGCCGGCACGGAAGAACTCGTAGAGGCAGACCGCTTGGGGTATGTCACTGGTTGTCTCTGCCTTTTCTTTGCCTCTCTGTGTCTTCTTGTTCAAGCCGTCCTCTTCGTCTCTCTAGAACGACTCCTCCTTCGCCGGCACGGCTAACTCGTAGAAGTAGACCGCTTGGGGTATGTCACTCCTTCTTCCTATCTTGGTTCGTTACGGCACCAAAATGTTGGGCATACTCACAGAGGAGGAGTGATGATGTAGTATTCATACATACACTAAATTCAAATACAGAACAATCGACTATTTATAGCAATTCAACATGTTGTGCCGACCTCGTTATAACAAGTCTGTTTCCACGACGTCGTCAGGCCCAGCCGTTACGTCAGGGTACGTCCCGCCATTGTATCTGTATTAAAACATGTAATGAAACTTTCACTCAATAAATGACGCCTCTGTAGCTGATGGCTAATGACAACATTGTGTAAAACTGAGTACATTTTTAGCAAAGGTTTAATTTTCATCAATGTGTATGCACACTTGTAAGACCGTATTCAATTATGTCATTGAAAGTAAATATATCTGTATTGAAACATGTGATTAAACTTTCACTCCACAAATGACGCCTCTGTAGCAGATAGCTTGTAAACACAATGTGTGAAACTGAGTTCATTTTAATAGACATTTGCCACAGAGGCGCCAAAAGGCGTGATCTATGGAAATATTGGCTAAATATAGACAGTCGATATGTTTTTCAAATGATCTCAGAAATTATCGACATTTTTGTTTGTAATTCATGAAATTATCGTCGATGAATGCACGCTTCTGCAGCTGATTTGTAACTCAAAACGAAATACACGTTTCAAGAGATAATCCAGATTAAATTGTGTAGCAGTTATAACAGATAAGGCCATAACAGGAAATGTTTAATCGTTCGCAGACAAATTTGTATGTTCTATTGTAACTAATTTAAGATAACTATTTTAACGAGTCTGATGACCTAGATTAATCAATAAACTCCGGCTTCTCTGTATCCTTTATCAAATGATCCGAAAATAAACATAATAATCCCGTTTGAGAAATACTCCTAGGTTAATTCATCTACGTAAGCAGCCTAGTAATATTATTTATTCATGGCGAGCGGGATTTATACGAGGAAAAAACATAGAAACATACACACAGACTACACGTAAATACATAATATCCATAGAGTAACATCGACAGGAATTCAAATTCAACCTAAAGATATATAAAAAGAAAAACGTTCTATAAAACGATTTTCTATTTTAGTGATTTAAAGATTGTTTATGGAGTAAAGTGTTAAACAAGCTGATATCAGGTTTTTCAGTCTGAAGGATTTCCTTTTCAAATCATGCAATCTTTACATATATTAAAATGTTTTTGTGACATTGATTACAGTGTAACTAAAGAGTTTTGAGACAAGTAAGTCGATCATTATGTAGTAACGGACGATTTTATTGACCTATGATAATATTTGCAATAACTTAAATAACACGTGATCATGTGTATGTGATCAAAAACTTTTATATCAATACGTGTACCATATATTTTGGGAAAACGATGTTCTTTTTTCTTTAACGCTAACGTTAACTAAACAAAATGCAAATACTTTGGAAACATGGTTGTTTTTAGACATCTAGACTACCTCGGATATCAGAACATATGACTTGCGTTGGCAAAACTTGTCAATGCGCGACAGCCATCTTATTCGTAAAGTTAAAGAGATATCAAACATACCTAGGGCGAAGGGGGTGTGTGTGGGCGGCTGTCGCAAACTATTTTTTGAAGCTATATCATCCTTCAAACTTCATAAAAGCATCGTGATTCGCTATCATTAATGCATAAACTATGCAAATTATAACTGTCGAATCCATGCCTCTTTAAAAAAAATACACAATTGACAGCTTTGTATCAATAGTGTTAACTGTTGATTTCTTAGAGAGATGGGACACTTATGTACTAAGTATACATTACCAGTTGAGGATTCAAGCTCTAAAACCCTCGTCTATGCATCGGGAGGTAACGTGATATAAATTTTAATGTACCAATGTATATATGTACCTATGTTGCTACATGAATAAAACAGTACACGAATGTGTGATAGTGTAGTGGTAAGTATCGATTTTTTTGCCTGCTTTGAAAAAAACTGAGCAGATTTAAATGAGATTTTTTCTCTTTATGTTTGTTCATTTCTTTAAAACAATAATTTATAATTGGTATTAGGTGCATGCTATTGTTTTCGGTAACACTAGATGCAAAACTATATAATGTCAATTTCTTCACTAACAGTGTCAGCATAGGTATCGTTGTCTGTCTCAGAATCCAACTTCAAATGTACCTCGAAATCTGCAGTCCAGCTGCTTTTCACGTCTATAGAATGAAGCTACATTGCACGCAAATCCCTATAGTAATACATTGTCCACCTGTTCAGCGAGTAACCAATGCGATTAAATTAGTTCAAGCCTAATTAATCTAATTCATATTACGATAAATACGAACCGCACAAAACACACGACGATTTGATGCATTTGTACATATGCATAATTATATGAAAATATATGTAAAAATTTAAGTCTTGAATGAGATTCGAACTTCCACTCCAAAAAGTTCTGAAAATGTACAACTCCTTTACTAACTTTCTCTATTTTATTTACCCAAAGGTGTACCGAAATACCTGTTTACCTGGGTGTACATGCTTATGCAAATTATCGACAGTCCGGACGGCTTACGAGAGCGACTGGAAAATTTATCGGGACACTTCGCCCCACAGATAAATTTAACTTTTTGCCATTTTGATTTCACGAAACATTCGTTTAAGTTCTATACTAACGAATCAGCATTTTTGAGGGAAGCCCTGCCTTAAAAAAACGATATTTAATAGGTCAAAAGGGCATTAGTTCGGAGCATTCTAGCCGCTTTATGGATATATTCAAACATGGTGTTTACTTACTAATTCCAAGCCACACAAAACATATTCTTAACACAAATACTTTGGCAGGCAGGAATGGTAACATACAAAAAAATTAAAAATAATGTTTTATTTCAACAAAAAGGCAAAGTTATTGTTTATTGTATCACTGACTTGTGCAATAAAAGGGCCTGATCAGAACACATGTGGATGAATTATTAACACCTCATAACTGTATATCAAATTACTTTAGGATGGACCTTAAACACATCTATCCATACAACATATGATTGAACATTCGTTTGAAACAAACAACCAAAAATTATTATTGATGCAATATGTGTTTTACATATGTTTATTTTATCATCAAAAATGTATCAAAAAACTATGGAATTACCTGATATTTCATTCCCATCGGGATCTGCACATAATTATGCCTCCTATTTACATGCAAATATGCACATACTAACAACATTTTTATCTTGAGGTGCTGCATTTTGTAGTGAATTCACATGCAACCAACTGCAAACAAGAGATAGTTACCGGGGATTTGCTCATCCAAACTGGTTTCAGTATACCTGATTCTAAAAGCCATCAGCCTATATTTGCTGGATCTTCAGGCTCGAAATCTGAATAGCTGGTTTATTCCAGAGCACTGTTTGTTAAGAGCATCGCTTGGCTGAAGCAGATCTTAAGATTGCCTGGCTTTCAGGAATAATCGGTATTGGCAGAAATCAATTCTGGGTTCTAGGATTTCGGGACTGCATCCGTAAAGACAACACATGAACTTCTCCACATTTCCGTGGCCAATGTTCTTCAAAAAAAAATTTCAACAAGCCCGGTCACCTATTCTTGAAAAGGAATATGTGGTGTCGCAGCCTGTCTGAGCATTGAACTCGAAAATGTTTGCGTTTGCTTCAACAGTTTAATGCGATATAGCATGTACCGGAAACAAAACTTGCTCTTTAACTCTTTCGGCGCCATATTCAAAATTGTCGGTTGGGACTATTTTTAGATAAAGTATCTTAGCGGAATAAATCACAGAGACGATTAAATATTTGTTGTATATTCCAAAACTGTTAATACGGGACTAAAACTTGTTGCAAAATAGTGAAGTCCCAGATCAGACGCCGCCTTATAAGGCGGCGTTAGATCTGGGACTGCACTATTTTTAATGGCGCATTTAGGCGACTGCGGCGGTGAAAGAGTTAATGTTCCATACACAATTCATGTTTCAATGTCGCAGCCCAAATGATAGATTTGAATTTGCAGAACATTTGTATCACAACACTTAACAACCACTCGATACTGCATCTTTTGCATTGATAACAATCCGTGTATCTGCTTATTCTTGTTTGATGGATAATCGATCTGTGTTGAAGCTTCTCGTTTATGAGTTGACATCACCTTTGCAGCCTTCATAAGTAACATGTTTTGACCCCGATTAATATATTTCAGTATGCCGTAATTGTTAATTGAAAAGAAATCCTGCAAAATCGGTTTTGAACTGCTCCCATACCTGAGGAAGGGGCGTCTCTGGACCGGTAATAAGTTAGGGCGTCATTTCTAGACCGCTTGCTTTGAG
The DNA here is from genome assembly GCA_032359355.1 of Macoma nasuta. Taxonomy (NCBI): domain Eukaryota; kingdom Metazoa; phylum Mollusca; class Bivalvia; order Cardiida; family Tellinidae; genus Macoma; species Macoma nasuta. Next base: position 4,716 of record JAULCE010086321.1, on the reverse strand, counting down.
TTACATTCTTAATTGAAGGTCCACCATGATACTAGTGAAACGTAATATCAACACGCAGTCTTGTCATTAAATGCAAGTTGCTTATATTCAGCAAATCTTTGACACGCTGGCTTTTTATTTAGTGTTCGGACTAACTAATATTCATCTAGTACCACTCAGGTGCCTTTGTCGGATGAAGGTTGTTTCTGTGGTGTTTCAGACCCTAAACTGAGGTCTTAACATTGATAATCTGCAAATGTGTTGTAGTTTTCATATTTCCACTCGCATTGGCCAAATAGACAGGAACAGAAGACAGTTCATTTTGTTACACTTCAGCAGAGTAGAAAGACCGTCCCCCAGATCGCGGCATTCAAAGGCATTTGTAGCAACTTCATTTCAAACATTATTAGCCGTTTTAGTCTTTTTATACCTATTTGGTGTAGTTTTATTTGATTCTTTTAATTGTCGCGAAACATAAGTGCTGTTGTCTGGAACAACATATTTTGTTACTATAGATGCCAGTTTTGTTTCATCAGTAGATTCGTTGACTGTTCGGAAATTATTTGCTATGACAAATGCATCAAGAGAAGCAATAACTTTCGTTTGCTCTTTAGCAATATTTTTTACAACGTTGAAACGCGTACACTGAATATTCAGCTAGTTGTCGTTTGTGTCTGTTTCTCCATCAAGTAGTCAATAGAGAGTAAGTGTTTCGTTTGAAACTTGCGACCTTCGGACGCAAATGATGCGAACAAGATCGCTGGCTCGATGATTTCTAGTAATCCATACGATCCATTCGGCAGATTTTGTAGACTTGTCGAGACTTTGTCTGTTTAAACTTCGTTGAAATGTTCTCACTGCTCTTAGATACGAATTTCCCAGAGCGAAATGCATTGTAAACATCACATGCAGTCTGTGGCAGTACTTTCATATCTAAAAAGTACATTGGCCCCAACCTTCCATAGTATTTGTTATTGTAAAGTGTTAACCAAAGTAACATTGCTGTAAATGTATCCATGTGAAGTAGCCAGTTACCAATTAGCTGTAACTTAATGAAGCTCAATATTATTCAATAACGTCCATGTATGAATTTCAGTATGCAATCTTTTTTATCTTCATCATCTAATATCTATACACATGCAGCAGGTAAATATAATGAAGAAATGGCTAATTTGGAGGGAAAAGATATTGATAACTATGTTTCTTACGAGATTAAGTATGGTATAACTTCAAAACAAGAGGACCACGGTGGCCTATAATCGCACACCAAATAAAAGGGTTCTATCATAACCATGGACGATTATCTTTGCATATAGACGTATAAAGAAAATTGGCTCCGCACCTAGCAGTAATGGTTTTTGAAATTTCACCGGTGTACAACTTTGGTAGATGGCTTCCAAAGAAAAGTATTTATGTGAAATTAGTTTGTAATTTGACCAGTGGTTTTGGAGAAATAGATTTGCTGAATTTTCTTTATAGCCATATATATGATAATCTGCCTCACCAATCTGCTTCGACGCTTCACTTTCATTCTTAGAACAACGTTGGTAGAAGGTCAAATAAATATCATTTCTGTGAAAAAATATGTAATTTGAAATTGGTACTGAAGTTTTAACGAAGAAGATTTTCATCGTTTTTCTTTAAAGCAATAATAAGAACACTTGTCCCGCCCCTGACGACCATGAATTTTGGTAAATCATTATGCTTTTAAAAACTTGATAGAAAGGTACCCAAACATCATGTCTGTAAAATCAAAACCACTATGTTTTTGGCATATAATAATAATTGAGATACTTTGGTAGAGGTCCACCAAGTGATCATTTGTAAAATTAAATTAAAACTGGACCCGTAGTCTTTTAGAAGATGATATTCAAACTTCTTTGTAGCCATTGAAATAAGGAAAATTGGTCTTGCCCCTGTCTACGACTTTGCCCAATATATCAGCATTCTTTGAACAATCTTGATGCAGGCTTACCAAAAGGAACATTTCTGTGAAAAAAAGTCAAAATTGGACAAATGGTTTTCGAGAAGAAAAATATTTAAGTTTTTTACTGCAGTTGCCATGGAAATCAGAGTTTCTTCAAAAAATGTAATTCTTTGAACAAGTATAAAATGGGACCATCCCAAGCCAAGTTTAGTCTACTTCCATCAAGCGGTTTTAGATATATATTTTTTTAATTTGTGTAGACGCACGACATACAACCTACAACGTACAGCGTACGTAAGCCATAGGACCGATCAAAAATAGTTCAAATCAGCATACTCAGGTAAAAAGACTTAATATAAGTGAAAAGTGGAATGCTTTATTGAGTTATTATTCAATCTTGATCATTAAGATAATTTGTCTGCTTTTCAAAATGTGTCGTATATATTATATAATATAATATAAATTTTAAAATATATTTATTGTGATGTGAAATGTTTCCTTATTGACCGAGTTATGTAAAAGCACATGGTTAACGACTTCAGATTGACCCTTTTTGGTTATAACTGCAAAAATACAGAACAAATGCACTCGTTGAATTCGCTTATTTCGGCCTTTAAAGGGCGACAACCGGGCTGAATATTCAACCTAAACATCATACAAGACTTTGATGGCAAAAGTCTTGCATTAATGAATTCTGTCAACAGAACCATTTTCTAGGCCGCTTTTCTGAGACCCGAGGCAGACTTGTCTTTAAGATTTTATAACTAACCGTCAAGCAGTTTTTAGTCAGATCAGTAGTTCCGAGTCTGTTTCCACACTCTTTGCACACGAAAGGAGTGTTCATTGTCTAGCGCGTTAGATGGTTAATAAAAGTACTTCTTCTACTGTAAATGCACGATGTACCGATCTTTCTATGACAATATTTTAGCCCCTTAACTGCCAGAATTTTTCTAGGTAAAAGGAGACCTGAATGGCTTTAAAATATATGTGGGATATGAAGTAAACTATTTACAATGGTCACCTGCTACATAGGGGTCAAAACGCGCATCTACTCATTCAAATGTTACACTAGAACTTCTAGCAAAAGATCCCAGAATATGTATAGTAAGCATAGTACCCATGTACAAATATATATATTGTTTTTCAGGTTTTTATGACAACAATACAGTGTTGTTTGTTGATTCGTGTCGACGTCGGATGAGGCTTTCTTTATTAGTTCGAGTTACCCGATAATGTCGAAACTTGGAGTATTTCATATTAAACAAAAAAGGCACGGCGAGATTTGACTGTGTATAACTCACTCTGCCATTCATGTTTGCCGAGACACTCAGTCTGCAGCTAAGCATCGCATGTGTTTTGTTTAACTACTCGGCAACTTAAAGGAAGTATCATTTATCAATCTTAAATGATTTTCATCAAAAGACATCAACGTCAATATAACATCTAAATGCAAGTTGTAAAGCTATAATGAAACTAGAATGTACTGTATCATTGCCACTGTAAAGGTACTGGGACTTTATCTGGCAAAAAGAAATAGCGATATTAAAATCAATTATGTTTAAGCTTGCCTGTACAATATATTACAGTATATCTTCATAATAACTGGTTACACAAAGTTTATTAAAAAACAAAAGCATACCAGCACATATAGATACTCAAATCTTCATAACCCTTTCGTTTTGCTAATTCTCGTCTTCTACAGCACTGAATGCTTATTTTTTTTATCTTGTTTGATTTTCCAGAAATGAGTTTCAAACATTTGGTTGAAAACAGTCTTGTGGACGCGATTGGCATCATAAGGGCTACTTTTCATTCTTAGTTTCAAGGTATTAACTGTTTTGTTTTCTTTCTAGCAAAGTACGGCTTTTGTACCGACTTAGCTGATCAAATAGGACCTCTTACTACAAATTAAAAGCGATTTTGCATTTTTAAAATCATTTATATCTGGTTGAACAATTATATCTTGATTATTTTCCAAACATTTCGCTCCCGACATTGCATCACATCAGAGTCTTGTAAAGGCCAATATCACTACATTCGAAAATGTCATAAAAGGGGCTTTCGTGGAGGAATTTTTACAATATGAAACTAATAGCATTAAAACAGGAAACGAAACCGAACCGTTATCGGGTGGGCGGCTAATCGAGTCGATATATGTTTAACCTACTTTAGGTAAATATGGCGTAAGAATGGTTTAGCACTTTCAAGAAATGCATGATGAGTTTTATAAAGCGCATCATTAGGTTTCTAAGACTCTTGAATAAGTTTGTTTGATGTTCAACCGTAATCATACCGAGCCAAGTATTAGCGAAACCGTGAAGAGTTCAATTAAATTAGTTTTAGTACTGTACAGTATTCGACTCACAATCTCTTAGCCCCTATACGCGTATAATATATTCGAAATAACCTATACTGATATACTTTCATAGCGATGCAAAAGACCAACAAACGAAATAAAAATGCCCTGAAACCATACATTATTATATATGGTATATTTATTGGTAGGATGATACCCTCCATAATTTACATTGTGTATAAGAATAAGTATAAAAAACCCTATTCAGGAAGGGTTGCAGGTGGGCGTCGATTAGGTGTTTAGAAACACGAAACCAGTGACTCACAAAAGTTACATCTGCAGCAGTATAAGGAAAGAACTTACAGCGAACAACCTATGTGTAAGATTTGAATAAATGTTTTTAGTCTGGATAATAATGAAAATCAATGTATAGTGGAAGACACGCTATCTTTTACCGTTTCAACGCTTGCAAAACGCAAACAAACTGCTGATAGTATAAAATAATTATATAATT
>JAULCE010086210.1:0-12830 GCA_032359355.1 Macoma nasuta | reverse complement strand
TTTATTGATGCAGTCAACCCTTGATTCCAAATGCTAGTGTAGACACATTTACAATTTAAATAAAGGATGAATAGGGAAATTAACTAGGATAAAAGAACACAAAACTTTGAACGGATTTGCAAATTTTATTAAGCATTGAGTATTTGCTCATCATGAGCAAATGCTCCAATTCCCACAATAAATCCACAAGGCATCTGCAACATTGGCGACTGACGGTGTATCAATGAAGTAAATGATTAACATAAATGATCGTTGGTCGATTCAAATAACCTATATAAGATATACGCAGTTTCTTTGGAACATACCCAGTAATCTCAGATGAATCGCAGCGCATATGAAACAATGCTCACTATAAGCGGATAGCTAAAACGATGTTTCAAAACGTTCAAAAGAAATTGTTTTTAAAAAAAAGTTTTAAATAAAACTTTATAATTAGACTGAGCAATTTATATACATTATTATTTTCTGACAATAAGGGAAATGACACACACTCTAGTATTTGTGAATGTCAAGAGCTGGAAGTGTCTTTCGAATCGCAAGCATAAAAACTCACAGGCAGTAACATAACGCTGTTGCATCCTTTGTGACTGTGGTTAAATGGCAGTTTGTAAGTAAAGAAAACATTAGCTTCAAATAGGTTTCGGAGGATCACTATATTCAACGGGTGTATTTGAATTATATTCTAAGGCTTCTTCGTAATTCGCTATACATTTCCAAACGTCATCGTCAACATATTCTTAAATTACTTTGATGTCCCCACGAGTGATATGTAGATGCTATATCATTTCATTAGATCTTTCATTAATTGGTTGCACACAGATTGCGGTTTGGGCGAACTTGGTTAATATAATTTGATATATATCACTTGATATTACCATGAGTAAGAAATATTTTCAAACCCGTACTGCTGTAAAATTTAGCTTTGAAAATATCTGCATGTAATGTATGGTACGAAATGTAATGATTTTATCACATGTGTCTGATTAAATAGCCGTATTTTGGGGTTTTTAAAGGACACACAACTTATTCAGATTCCGTTTGGTTCGTACATTACTGAGTCTTTATTATTTAACACTTTATTACATTCCATGTAGATACTTATATTCGTCTAAACAAGATTTTCTGATAGGTATTAACGTTTAATTAATCTATTGAATCTATAAGCAAGGTTTGCATATGTTTATTATTATTGAGGATTGGCGTGTGTCCGCATTGTCATAATGGTTACCACTTTGAACAACATATTTGGTGCTTTTCTTGATTATTATTGAAACAATGATTGGTTCAAAAAGTTAAAAAAGCCATGCGCATATAGCTGAATTTTCATGAAACACCAACAATCATTTATATAGATATAACAAAAATATATACATATGAATTGTTGGAATACGTTACAAAATGATAAGCAATGTAAAACATGTTTATCGTGAATTATCAAAATATCACGCAACTGACTTTTATAACAAACGCCAAGGAAATACAATTTCAGCGATGCTCTTCATCATTTACGTAAGTGCAGTTTTTGGTTAATACCATCCTTGCTTACGATAAAGCGTTTACATAATTAATCTGCGGGATACTAAAACACCTTTTGGCACGATGTATTCGGTTAAGTGATAAGCTTGTTATTACAAAGAGTATGCATATGTATATGACAATAGCAATAACGCGCGGCGAAAGCAACCGCCATTACTATTTTATTACAACAATAATGACAGTGCCTGGTTTTCCCAATCAACTGATAGACTAACGTTCTCTAAGATTATTAGTTTTAGCAAAGCATTGATTATTGCAAATTATAACTGCAAATATTCCGTTTGAACACTGTATATAATGGAAGAGTATTATGGTTTAACGTTTTGTGTAATCGTGTTAAAATGACGGTTTAGCCAGCTATTCATAAAAAGAAAATCATAGTGTTTTGGGCACCACAAGATTTAGTTGTAAATATAAATCTTGAAAAAGGTCTATACTAAAAGTAGTGCCTTTGATACTGAAGGCAACCATTGTATCTTAGCTTGCAATATATTATCATCGAAAATCGCCAAGCGTCTCAAAATGCTAGAAATTACACAGTGGCACTACAAAACATTTAACAAAAGTGTATAGCATGATTTGTTTATCCTGTTTTTTCTTTGTTAGTTTATAGGTCATACGACACTTATATTTCGTATAGCCATACACCATTGATTACTTTTAATCTCTTGTAAGCTTCTAAAAGCGAGACCTGGATCAAGCGATATATCCGGAGAGATCGGGAATCCAGGCTGGTCAATGCCAATATTGTTTATTGGAATTCATAAATCCGCGTTCTTATAGCTCCTGTTCGAAATATACACCATATCGATAAATTAATCAATCCAATAGTACTTATTTTCTAGGAAATTATATAAAAATGATTAATAAATACATTCAAACTTCGGTGGCTCGAACATACTATATTTATACATCTAGTTCGACCCATGCATGGTGCTCGAGCGAACGATATGATCGAAGTTTAGTCCAAATGTACCTCACCCTATTTACACCGGTATGTATGCACATCATTGATCTACACTCATGTATGATCACAATGAGTATGGAAACATCGATAAACATACTTACAACTAAATGTACAGCAATATGTATCAGTTAATTGAATTTCGTATAAAGTATTTCAGAAAAGTTTGATCATATTTCCAAACAATCCCACTTATCACATATGAACATGTACATGCTATATGAGTTCCGGTTAGGTAAAGTTCATCAAAATGTCTACATACGCACGAAATTAATATTGTGCAATTCGAGACCTTGTTTCAAACATAGTGTATTCAGACCAGACGACGAGATACCCATTGTCTTATTTTGATACAATGCATTCAAGATAAAAAAAAAAGTGTTTTAGCATGCCCGTAGCTGATGTATCTTTCTTTAATGGAATCGGCATTTTTCAGCCACGAAGACAACGTACTGGTGTTGATCTGTAGATTTCTGGCTATCTGTGGTTAAGACTTCTGGCCCTTGTCAATCTCCATAACGGCTCCATATTTGATCTCCAGGGTCTTAGTGTTAAGTGTGTGCTTAACACACCAGCACAAACACATGGCAGGTCACGTCCGTCACCTTGGTTTGATATTTAGAGTGTTTGGCGAAGAAATTTAATCCGACCACGGGCGGATTTGCATACCATTTCGTCGGCTCGAGCGATTGAACATAATATCAACTGATATTCAAGTGGCGGGACCGAAAGCCTGCTCGACCGTTGACGTGATCTCGAACCATCCAAAGTCGAGCGATTGAGGTTAAATTTATATAAACAAAGAACAGTTACGGCCGGGACTTCACTTGCAGTTTGAGCCATCGAGAGGCCTCCCAAGTTCGACTGTATTATTAACACTAATATAACTACGGCAATGTTGCATTGATAAATTACAGGATGTGTGATATTAAGTTATAATGTCAATCACTTGTAAGAACACGCATATTCAATAACAATGTATTCAAATACTGATTTCCGGTTCATTATTACATGGATCTGAGATTGTTTAAATTTCCGCCTTGCTTGCTGCTGACAATTATTCAATGACAAGTGCAGACATTGCCTTCCATCTTAAAAAATCAAACCATTATTTATTTTAAACTATATTGGCGCTATTTGTACAGTCGTTATAAGGTGAGTGTCTAATTTACATACATAAAACGCAACATAAGAAGGCAGTGCAGATCCATGTCCAAATGACCAAGAAACAAATCCCTGGTTAGAATCAGCAGCCATTGTTTTGCAATTCAAAACATTATTTGGATGGTATATTTATTGATCACGAACAACAATAATTCGAAAAAAGAGAAATGTTAGTGCGTTTTGCATCTGGATGAGTGATAAATGAAACAAATTGACACGCTCTGATCGAAACTTCGTCAATATAACCCAAAGTATTGATATGTAGTTCGATAAAAAAGTTTGACTCTATGTATGATGTATCTATATATAACAATTTAATATTTATTTAATATAAAATATACTAAGTTAGATATCACTGTTACCATATCAATGCTGTTTTGTGTACTTTAAAATCAGTGACTGTCTTGATTGTTGTTTTGCACCTGAAACAATCATCATTGTAATGAAAATAAAATACAAATATATGGTTGGTTCAAATACAGACAGTGAAAAAATTCAAGTCACATAGTTCATATTGACCAGATTTCGGTTATGTTTTATTGATAACGTAATAGATGATCCAGTCAATCTGAATATTGAGTATTGTGTGATTCTGGAACATTTTTATTCCTAATCACTTTCCTAGTTCAACAAAATGTTTGCACAATGTCTGCATTTCCTAAACCCATCATTCATTTTCACACTACGATGGAGACATGGTAAATACTAGACGGATTATAAATGCATGCATTCATATTCATATAAATAGTATCCCTTAGGTCTTATAACATATCTTATCGATGACGTTGTTTTCTAAAACGCAGTTAATGCAGTTTGACTTATGATATAGTGCAGCACAAACGTTTAATAGGTTGAGTCATGTGTTAAACAAACATCAAATTGATAATTTTGAACTGGTAAAATCTTCCTATTTAAGTTTTATTAAAAATAATTTTGTGGCTTGCTTTAAAAGATTGTAGTTGTCGAGGTGGAATGAAAACTAGAAAAATAAACACACCGCTCAACATTTAAAAAGACAGTGCTTTACATTTATAACGCATTAGGTTAATCGGTACTTATGCAGATAAATAGATACACATTTAAAACAAGATTAATACAAACAATGATTCAGTTGTTATGAAGGATAACTGCAATGATTTTCAAATAGAATAAACGGCTTTGAAGAAGAACACAATTGTTTGCGGAAAATAAAGTAAAACACAGCAGAAAGCGATACCTCGAACATTTAACCACAGCAGTGTACTAATAATACAACAAGGATAAAGCTTAAGGCCTTCAATTATTCATTAAAAAACAATCCTATTTTTGCAAGTGACAATCAAACGTCATCACTGATTTGCTTATTTCAATTACATTTATGTAAGTCAAAATGTAAGGATGTAAAGATGGATGTTTAAATTGCATTACACAGTAATATAATAACAGTGCTGTTTAATAGGATGTGTTCAATAAATCATTGTTATTCAAACAATAGCTTGATAGGTCATCAGACATTTTTAGAAAACGTATAAACCAATAAAATGGAATGAAGTCAAACCTGTATGAAATGATCACTCAAATATTATGTATGGGTCGTCAATATGATAGATGGTCGATTTATGTTTGATGGGCTATCAGAAGAGCTGTCTGTATAACGTTTGTGCTGCATTAAGCGACTACTTCTCATTAATAGCCGCCATGGTAAATCATTGGATGACCGTTCAAGACAGATCTTACTGTATGTTTATAAACGGTTGTTTGTGTTAGCAGTTTAAGTGCTTAGTAAACTGTTTGGTGTATTTCTTAATAAAAAAAGAAACATGTTCTATCAACCTGATAAACAATATAAAAAAACGTTTTGATCACCGAATGAAGCGGTCGAAGATTGCAATCCTTCCGATCTAGCACAAAGCGTGATCAATACTTGTTTCGGAATATGCATAAGCAGAATGATTGATGAATCGGTTGGATGATTTAACAATGGACTTGATGAGTGATGAAAGACATTGAACCGGTCCTGATGTTTGCATTGTAGAGCCGTCCAAGTGACAGCTTGCATTTATTATTGTAGAAAGTATTAGAATGTTATAGAGGACAGAAGGAACCTTGACCTATAAATTTCCTGTTTAAACTTGATTTTATTTATCTTTTTTGCACGAACGGTACACTTAAGACTCCAACTCTGACCGATCTCATTCACTCTGATCGTAACTAAACACAATTCAACTTTGTATATACCTAGACTGGACTTGTTTTCCTGACGTAGCGTCTTTACATGATCCTCCTGTTCAGGTTAAAGGGACCAATATAGATTGACTAGAATTAATTAAATTACAACGAAATTTAAATAAAAACTCACACAAAAACACAAATTGGTGAAGCGTTGAAAATTTACCCCTAAACAGTTGGACATATAATGAGATGACATTACAACGCCCGACAAATAAGATGATACTTCATATATCATGCATAATCAAACTGTAAAAATGTTATGTAAAACTAATTAAACATTTGCAAGGACCATTTTAATTTTATCTAACATGCTAACTATAAGTGATGAACTCATGTAGGATCCTCAAAATGTATAAACGTCGGCCAGACTATTAAACACTATGGGATGTGGTATTCTGTAAACCTATTGTATAGAACACTATTCATGAAATACATACTTTTTTCATCGGGTCAATTTTCAGTGTTTTTCATTTTTATTAATTCTTTCTCTATGGACAATCGTTATAACCCTTACCTCCAAATGGATTTTTAAACTTTTTCACACAAAAAATTCTGCTGAAAGTACAAATATGAAACAATATTTTTATTACTTTGAAAACACTGTAGGGAATGAAGCAATTATTTCTTACCTGCAAATGCTCGACTATCTACAATGATTCAAATGATATTTGCTACAAAGGTGTCAAATGTTTTAATATCTTGTTATGTACTAGTAAATTGTTAAACACCAGTACATGTGGTAATTGTAGTTTAAAATACTAATGCGTGTGTATTGTCTAAGGAAGGAACTGTGCAATTTCTGAGAAATATACACATGTGTTACAGGAATACTAGCATACGTTTGAAAGCCTTTTTAAAAATAGAAAATGATATGACCATATTCAATACACAACGGAAGATCTGCTTTCATGTTTTAAGACAGTTCTCAAGGATATCGATTATCGAAATGCTTTCTAAATGAATCCGTATCAGTTAAGAATAGGAAAAAAAGCCGTCTTCATCTTCTTCTTCATTGAAGATGCGCGTTCAGTCGTGCTGGAGGTAACATTAATGCCTAGATCTTAACTTGATTCGAACTGGTTTTTTAAGATGTTTCGAAGCAAAGTGGAACAATGCAAATAATAATATATGATACCCTAGTGTCCTTCAAACTGTATATGTATTTCCTTTACACATGATGTGAAAGCTGTGGATTTAATCTGAGTGATGCTTACATTATTTATTGGTAATTTACATAAATTCATTAACACATTAACGACAACATTTTATTACAACTGTCTATGTTTCACTCCATCCATTGTAGTACCCACAGTGACTTTGATATTGTATATCAGTAGGCCACTGAATATTCGTTTTCATGACGAGTTCCGTTCTCGTGCGATACGCTTAGCCTTAGTTCAAACTCAATAATTCTTGTAGGTTAAAGTCATTGCAAATGTTTTGCTCGTTTAGCATTACAATATTTCAGAAAGTTGTTTATAGCAGGCGTACATCATCACCATTCGTAAATCTTACAATTTAGAAAGGTTTTAGATAAGGTAATGACATAGGGCTCAAGATAAGCAAAAGTAAATTGAATTAATTTAGACAATATTTTTACTAATTCATACGATGTGATCATTCAATAGAATTGTCTTGCATTTTGATACGCGCCTTATCTGAATACCTGCATATCAAATATCAGGCAGAAACCATAAACAAGAAAATTCATAGTTTTTTTCAAGGTAAGTATATGTCTGAATGCAACAGTTCTTAACCTATTCGAGTCTTTAGGTTGAAACTAAAACAATCATTTCAAAACAGAGTATTCATACAAAATAAAAGTTAACAGTACATTCAAACGATTCAGACACCGAAGCATTGAAACAATCATCTTAATCAATTGTTTCATTTGTGCAGTAGTAGCATTCAATACGTTATACTCCCATATTGTTTGTTACCATTCAGTATAGACCGGATCTGAGTTACGGCGGTTTGTTTTGTATTTCACATTTCATTCAGTATTTTAACTACATTCATAAATATGCGAATAATATTCAACAATGGGTGCGAATGATTGTGCCTGATTTTGATTTTCACTGTGATGTTTTTCTCAGAATATTGGCGCTATATAGAAAATAACAAAGCATAAACCCATTTGACCAATCTTTGATTTTTTAGACGATTAAATTACATTAAAATACTTAAAGTATCTCGAAAAACTAAGAACAAAATGTGTCTCAAAAACACGTTTTGATTAACCCTTAACTCCACAGAAGAAACTTTTGGCGATGCTTTTTTTCAGATATGTTTTGAAACCATTAAGCATGGTCATGATTTATTTGATTATGATGAATGCTTCTCTTTTCTCATAATTCTCACGAATGATTATGTCTTGCTCTTAATGAATCATTGTTCTCATCATATTATATTTCGAGGATAAGACTTAAATAGCACGTGGAGTAAAAAGCAATATAACTGGACATATCTGCTGGAGAACCATTTGTTCAGAATTGTTGGGTAGTAAAGTCCGCAAGCTACGACGGCAATACATATTGGCTATACGAAATTTTGATAGTGATTTTTTTATAGTTTATGAAGTCTTTAAATGCTAACACTATCACTTAATTCATGGATCCGTGGCTCCATTTACTCTGACATTATCATCAAATCAGATAATGCTCTCGCTTCACTCCGACTCGTCGCGTAGCTGACTGCCATATTTGCCCACAAACAAAGGCCCCCACATTTGGTAACGCATTAGGCGTTAAAGGAAAATTTGTCGGGAATTCTCTATCCGACCGCGTTCATGCCATAATATCAAAATATGATATCATGATTTATATAACGGTTTTTATTACAATGAGAGGCTCGGTTATATTTCCAAGATCAGATGCAACAAACAATTGGATTTGATCAGAAGACCGTCCGTTAAAGTATCATGCTACCCATTTGAAATAGCCGATAATCAAACATGGTAACATAAAATTATATAGGCATCTTCTTGAACCCCCAAATTAGTTTATTCAGCAGTCTTTCAAAATAATAAACTTTGTAAAAATGTGATTGCTGCTAGTCTACAAGAAAACAAAAATGATTCCTTTGGAGGGCGGTGTTCTTATGAAAGAGCTACCAGATGTAATATCTAGATTTATATTCAATCACTATTTTTAAATTACCTTGGTGCTATATGTTTCTAACCAAATTCTATCATTTTGGTTTGTTGACAGAAGTATGAATCTGAATCAGGTTAGATCCTGATCCGTTTATTAGGATCAAAAATTATTTGGTATTATCTTGTTATATCTTGTTATTTCTATTAACTTGAATGTTGGCAAAACTGACTCATATGTAAAGTTTGGAATTTAACTATAGAATTGTTAAGAGCAGACATTTCTTTCACAATAGGATAATTGTACATTTTAACAGATGTTAAGTTTATGGGAACCTACTTGATTTAACACAATAAACAGTATCACACGGCGATGGAGGATATTTCACCACAGGCGCTATATGTCACGGGCCCAACATTAAACTGCCGATTAGTGGTCTAGGGGCTCATGTGCAGTGATGCATAGTAAATTACAAACTTGAGATAATGCGATTGGTTTTAAAGACAAACTTATAATGATAGATAGGATAGATAGCCAAACTGTTTGCATAGGTCACCAAAGCTTTAAAAATCACGTCTTGTGTGCACTCAGAATCTTACAGGGAGAATTATCAATCATGGAGACACATTTTACATAAACGCCTCGGATTTTATATTTAAGTGATGCTAATTCAAAGCTTGTTGTCAATTTAAGGTCATACTATGTAGCGAAAATGACGTTTACTAAAACCTCACTTGCTTGATTAAAAGTTGTAAAAAATATTACAATATTTAGAAAACTTATGGAACGGATGTCATTTTTCTACACAGAGTCTGATCTGGATTCAAACGGAATCAAATAGTCATGGAGGCAGGGACCCTGATAACACTTGTTCTAAATGTAGTGTTTGGTAAGAACAAAAACAAATGGCATGTGTTGGCAGTTGTTACAAAGGGGTATAATCAACACTCTTCCATAATATTGTCATGAAACGAATAACACCATATTTGACACAAATTGTGTTTTTATTTGATTTCCCCAAGACTCTTGCCGAAATGCAGTGCCGGTGATTGTTTAAAACTGCTCTAATTATAATCAAATTTTAACGAATAAAGTAAGATATATTGATTGAGCAACATTTTACGAAATAATTTAAAATATGATTTATGGAATTAACAAGATCTTCCTGGGTAGATTCACTCTTTTACATAGAACGCGCGCATCTCGCCGATACTAAAATTTTTCGTTTTTGCCGGGTGAAATACGCACATCATAAATAAAATCAGGAGTTAAATAGTTTAAGCCTATCTCTAAACTTCTCCCAATAAGCTTTTGTGCATAAGGAAACAGAAATAATGCACGGAATATGCGCGAGAGAATCGGCCATAACTGTATTGTCCTCTATTGCATCCGCCATTTAGAATGAAAGATTGTGGGACGTAGCAATAATAACTAAGGGGGCGGGGCTTATCTTATCCCCATGGATCTATGAATTGAGGCTTACACCCCGAATTTGGACACGTTTCACCATATATAATTAGTATGCATATCGGTGTTTAAAGCAGTTTGAAACACGTAAGTGATAAGCGACCAAAGGGATTCTGAATGTGTCAGCGATACATCAGCATATAAAGGTGAACAAAATTCATTATATGCATTATATAACCGGAGCGGCATAGCAAAATTATGTTTATCTAGAATGTTGTATGATGTGCTTCCAGTAAGTGGTTGCAATAGGAAGTTTAGTTAAAAGGGACTCTTGGAAGTATAAAACATTGACACTAATAGTTTACTATTTCGATAAGGGGATGCTAAAGTATAAGTGTAATAATATTTATCTTATGTCAAAATAATGAATAAATCTTTTATTCTTCAGTCAAACCATGGCAAATCGAGTGAATTTTTATCTTGCAATACGTTTAGTATTGACCCTACAACACCACACAGCTGTTTTAGAATTATAACAATTACAGACCCTGAACATTTAAAAACAATGTTGAATCGAATTTTAATTTGGATTTGCATTGGAGTTACTTCTGCAATGAATAGATATATATAAAAACATAAATAATAAGCATATGAAGATAGAACCTGATTTAATGACTCGATGTTATCAGGACAAAGCCTGAAGTACGAAAATCCATTTTCTGTCAATGCTTGTGTGGTGCAGTTAGTGTCCATGTGTGTCAAAATTTAAAATTATAATTTGAAATAACTGAAAATGATACATAAGCTTTTAACTTATTAAAACCCAAACTTAGTAAAATCAATGATTACGTGAAAACAGATTGTCGTAACATCTTATAGCGCACGTAATTGAGATTTGTACGCATTTATCTTCAAACATTCAGTTTACTTTTGCCTTAACTTCAGCTTTATTAAAATTCATTTTTGTTCAATGTCAGCTAAGTTATGAGGTACTGGTTAAATACTTTTTGATATAAGAAATGTTACGACCTGGAGCACATGCCTCCTAGCGAAGTTTGCCCGTATTATACCGGCTCAGTATAAGGACACTAACTGCTGCTTTGAGAAAAAGCATGTGATGTCGGAAAACGCCAATTGCTTCCAAAATATCCGGTGGTACGGGATATTCGACGATGTCTTTGCTTATCCACCAAATGAACAAGCGTAACTTCATAGTCCAAAGTTTGAAGGCTTGCATCAGACGAAAATGTGTACCGATGACAATTTCGTTCCGCGTGCAACATGTTCTAAATTTTAACTCTTATTCTGCTGCCAAAAACAATATTCCGCCGAATGCTCGTCTGCTTGAACTTTGAACCGTGTTAGATATTCTTAAAATTTAGGGGAAATGTTGTCCGAGTGTCAAACCGCTCTGATCCGTGTCATATGCCGAGCTTCCCGTCGTCTCATCCGGGTCGAAGCTGGTTGACGATATCACTATGGTCGCGATATAGGTGATAATGGTTAACAATTGCATCATTGGTTTATCACCTCTAATTGGATACCAAGTTTTTCCACTATCAAAGTAAATGCCTTTTCGAATGTAACCTTTTAAAACTAAGAAGCGACTTTCGGCGCCTCTGCAGCAGACGACTATTGAAAACTTGTGTATAATGAAGAATATGTTTGAAACGAGTAATGTTCGCATTTCCTACAATGTTTAAGGAATAGTTCAAAAATAGTAAGTTCCTTTTGCCTAGATAGTCATACTTTTTATCAGATGTTTTCCTTGTAGATTTGTCTTAAATAAGCACGTTGAGTAAAACGTAAGATATGGCATCATAATGAATAAGATCTAGGTCAATAGACATCTGAACAACTAGTGTACATTAATACAAAATATCATTTCCAAATGCTAACTGCATATACATTTAACAACATAATATTTCAAGGGTATTATGCTAATACAAACGTGTTGATTATAACACACTTTCACGAACCATTTGCCAATTGGTTAGGCTATAGCTTCAATAAGAGTCAATTTCGATTGGGTGTTCGGATTTAGGAACATAAAACAAAACTTCTAATGAAAAAAAGGGATCTAATTTTAGACTCAACTGTTTATGATCTACCAATGCTCTCGGAAAATACTTGTCTAACTGACGACTTATTTACGAGGCGCTATTGCTGATGCATTGATAGTTTCAAAATATATGTTGATGGATTATCAGCAAATATTTACAAAAGCGCGGACGGATGAATACTTTAGTCAAACCATGAACCAGATTCTGAATATTTCATAGTATAATTTAGACCAAGAGCAATAATTGATGTTATTTCTTTGAATAAGTCAACTAGACTATGTGAAAAGTGGTACATGTAAATATTACTTTGCAGAAAAAACTAGAAAATGTGTCCATAGGACACAGATGCCCCCACTTCCGCTTTGTCAAAAATGCCTTATTTTCACGCAATAA
>JAULCE010086099.1:0-12831 GCA_032359355.1 Macoma nasuta | reverse complement strand
GGTACTCCTATCTTCATCCTAGATTTATGTCTGTTTTTGTCCATGTGTGTCTTCTATATGTAGCGTATGGCTCGCGTTTATGTGAGTGTGTGTGCGTGTGTGAATGTGATGTTCGGGTGGCTGTTTGTTTTGTATGTGGTGTGTCCTGCAACACCTTCTTATCTTCTTTTATTAAAAAAAACAAATATTTAGTTAATAACATTTACTGTTATGACATAACCCACAGCTTAAGTGATATTGTAAAACCATTCGCAAACATTTGGCACTGATCGCTCAAACGTACATTAGGGTCTAGTTAATCATAGCATGTCGTTTAATGTGATTTATTTGAAAAAAGACCTAGTGGTAATATGCATATAGGTTTGATGTCCCTATAATGATTGTTCTGACGGTAAACGACGGTACAGCCTATATCTTTCTCTGAATTTACAGTAGCCTTGGTACGTACTACTATATAAATAATGTTCTCGGGGGACCGATTGAATAGACAAACACCTCAGAATTGTAGGATTGTATTTGTTTCCCTAAACGACTAATCGCTGAGCTACCAAATTCTCTCTTGCCTTCTCCGTATGCGTACATGGCTTTGATCAACCCTCTCCGAATATCTCCGTGATTTGAACCATAGTGATGTTTCATAAAAAATGATGCTTTGACTCAACATAGGAGCATTTCCCCGTAGCAGGTCGCTAGTCTATCGTTAATTAACCGTTTGTATGTGTAGAGCCCAATCCAACGACCGGCCATCCTTTCGTACCTGGTATGTCTGTTCCATTTTTTGCCACTTCTCAAAAAGGCATAAACCGAACACTCCTAGTGACATGTAATCTTAAAAGAACATCTTTCGATGAAATGCGACATGCACTGTACTGTCGATTTTGGCCGGTGTACCTGTCATGCATCTTAGATAACAAGCTCAAGGTAATTGCGTCTTCAACAGTAAAAGTGGGTAACCTTGTATGATTTATTGTTCTGTCTAGTTTACGTCGGCCTGTAAATACAAAACATGCACGACTGAAGAGTCAGTTTTCCACATTATAAACATAAATAGAATATTTATGTGCTAGTTCGTGTGTTCAACGTCACCCTGTTTAAAACTTTTAGTGTGCAGGTTTTAAAAATTAATACAAAAACATTAACGTCGTTGTTCATCAATATCCAGGTATATGTCACTTCGTTGTATTGGTAGTTATAACTATATACGTGGTTTGTTGTTGGTGATTGTCAATAAACACGCAAGTGCCATTTTGACAAACAGTAATGCATAAGTCATTTAAAAATACTTCGGCAGTTTTCTGACGTAAGTGAATTATTTGAAACATTTGGTACAACTACTAGTAGTATATAAATGTCTCTATATGGTCACGATGTATGCTATTAGCGTGGTTGTTATGTTGGATGACGTAATCTGACAGCATGCGTTGGTTCTTTTGTGCCGTCTGCCAACAATGGAAGGTAAATAACTTCCAGTCATATTTATGTTTTAACAATAGTTTGTCAACACTGTTTGGTTTTTAACAAATGTTCATTCAGCGTATGTCTACATTGACGACAAAGGTACATTCGGTAAGTCAACACGTCCTGGGCATGAAAATGGAAACGGTTATACTGTGCTAGGAACCAATGTTCATTCGCCAACCGGTCATGGTGTGACTCTTTAATTTGCCACATTACCCCAAGGGGAAAAGCAGACGGACTTGGACAGGAATTAGCTATTATAGCTTGGTGGAACTTTATCAAAATCATAAATTAATAGCTTGGCGAAAATAACATTATGTATACCGTGATTTTAAACGGAACTATAATAAACACATTTAAACAGATATAGAATGGTGGCCCTCGATATGATTTATCTATGAATTTCATCTTTAACTTAATTTGAGTGAGCGTTGATATCCGTTTTTCACCATATATGCAACTGTTTGGAAAATCGATGTGGCTGAAAGTTAAATTAAACTAAATGGGAGGTTCTAGACTTTCGTATGAACTAACTTGCTTGATTCCATTTTTAATGGTTGAAGAAAAGTGGCCCTTTTTGGTTTTTAAAATTCAATTTCAACTCGCTCATATGTTTGATAAACCGTCGTAAAGTTTTGGACATGTATATCAAGAAAATGTAAGGGCTCATAGGTCTACGACGAACGTTATCGAGATATCGGGCTTTAAAATATTGCAGTTTGGACCCAGATCAATGAATGCAATCTTCCAATCCTCGTATGTCCCGTAATACTGGACCAAGTATGGTATCAAAGGACATGCCCGTTTTGAGAGTTTTACGAGTTTTACGATGAACTACCTAAATCAGAAGTAGAATCACACACGCGTCAACTCCATTGCTTTTCCTTTAATGTTTAAGCCTTTATATTCCTCCAAAATCGCAATAACAGCTTGATTTCCTTTCGTGCATGCATAAACTATACAAAATACTACTGTCAAATCGGTGACTCTTTCTTACGATACATGGTTGACTGCTTTGTATCGAAAGTTTAAACTGTTGATTTCTTAGATCTTTGATCTTAGAGAGATGGGACACTCTTGTAAACAAATGTTTGTTTACATAACAATACGGAACTCCAGCTCGGAAGACCTCGTTTTTATATCGGAAGGCCACATGTTATGCATATTTATGTGTGGCGACATCAAACTATTACAAAACGGAGTATCACAGCGTAAACGTTATATATTTATTCTCTACAGTTGAGAAGGTACGGAGATAAAACGAAATATGCGTGGAAATGTTTGACATTTCTTGCGACTTCAGGTTCATGGCACTATGATATGGCATCCCGATCGGATTTCTTTAAAATAAAACACATCCAACGAAAATGGCCCAACTATCAAAATTGAAATTCGCAAATTGGCGACAATGAGAATAAAATGAAATTTTCTTACAATGTAAATAGTCAATCAAACATTTGGTCAGTCAATAATTGAAATTCGGTGTGACCGTGTCTTCCCCTGATCAGATGTTACACTTTTTTCTCATGGACATTGTATACGTTCCGATAAACCTGTTGGGATTATTGGTCCGTACTTGCACGAGCATACGATGCATCCCACGTACGGAGTAGGCTTGTGCAGGCCCTCTTCGAAAACAGCAAGTTAATCCATATGTATAATGTATTCATGTGTTGCATTCATTCACATCATTTTCGATTAGTTATTGGAAATAAAAAAAAAATTTAAACAGGTTAAAGTTACGCTTAAATGCAATTATGTATATCGTTATATAAAGCATATAACTGTTCGCTGGAACGGCCTGCTAAGAAGATGCAAATTGCGCGTGCGCTTTTTTGATATTTAAGCGATGCATATTATTATTCATATAACACAGATATTTTCGATATTCGGACACTGCAGTGACGACGAATATTGATTTCCTTAGACCACCTTAAAACCTCTTGCAAGGAAAGGAAATCATACAAGTGCGTAGAGCAAATGCGAGCCATCGTCATGGTGGATGATGTTACCATGTCTAGATCGCCGAAGTAGTATCATGACCAGGTGCAAAATTTCAAAGCGTAACATGAAATAATATTTGTAAAAATCCGATTTCAAAAAGGTCTAATTAGAACATCCTTTCAGTGTTTATACTTGTTTAAGCCTTGTCATGTGGATACCAGTATAATGGACATGGAAGCCATATGGGCAACAGATCACTTCGTCGCTGGATGGTTTTCCGATCAAAGTCTATTCAAATTGATACTCGTCAGAATGTATACTCTCACATTCCATACAGTGTAGACCTTTATCGGATTCGATTCAAGGTTAGTCAGTGCTTGAGCCTTTGTGGTATTTACTGGTTTTGCGATGGCTAACATCATGTGTTTCGTCTTTAAATATACAAGTATATATGATAATGTTGATAGATAAATTCTAAGATACGTAATTTGTATTTAACAAATGAGTCAAACAATTTTTTTCTATTATTATTATCATTACTATTTTAAATTTAAGTAAATCTTTTAACCAGTTTCGCTCCAACTCGATGCCGCCTCGGCCACGATTATTCTTTATCCTCGTCTACCCGTCCGGAATTTCTTTCAAATGCTTATATGAAATTTGATATAACTTAACAGAATTATACTTCATAACAAGATGGTGTGTTATGCGCATCACAAGCTACTGACTTCAGATGTCAAGTTCATGGTTTAAACTCTATCATTAGTTCTGCAATTCGCATCCGTGCAGTATCTACCACATGCTTGAATGAATTTTGATGATTTACTTCGCACAATTATATTCCATAACAAGATGATGTGTCATGCACTTCATCAAGCCGCATATTTCCAAGATCAAGGTCAAAGATTCGACTCAAGCATTATTTCCGCAATTTCATGTCCATGGTGTATCTTTCACATGCTTGAATGGATTTCGATATTTCTTTACCAAATAACCCTCCATATCAAGTTGATGTGTCATCAATATCATAAAGTCAACTACTCCAAAGGTCATGTTTGGGTTAGATACTTTCATACATTTCTGTCATGTCCGGGCTGTGTCTTCCACATGAACGTTTGTTGATATTACATCACACAACTATTCTATAACAAGTGGACGTGTCATCCACATCACTCTGCCAACTGCCAACCAGATCAATGTCACATTTTGGGCTCAACATGTTTGGATATTCTGATGTGTCCGGGCTGTAGACTCCATATGCTTGAAATCATTTTATCATACTTTCACACAATTGGTCATGCTTGTTTTTTCCATCCAAAACGTATGCAGTACATTTCCATTTCATGTTTTGACAATGCACTACGCGTTGAATGTATCCGGTAGGGAAAATTTGTAATGCTTGAAACACTTATTTTACTTTTTTGTTTTTCTTTTACAGATTCAAATTGTTTAAAACTGACACAAATGCCAGTCATCTTATTTCTCTATCGGCCAATTTTAAGCGATACAGATTTTAACAGGGGATGTTAGCTGAACTACTTATTTATGTCAAATGTATGTTTAAAAGATGTTTGGTATTTGATCAGCAATGAGCTGTTCAACGGGACCGTTTTTGCTCTTTGCCATGTGCTAAAAATATATAATATTCATTTCAATTGATATCAAGCTGTATTAACATCGTTCTAAAAATGTTATTTAACTCGTCAGATTCCCGTTTCATAATGGTGCAGCCAAAGAACAGACGTCACCTTTACACATTGACAAGGCGGCGTCTTATCTTGTATTGCATTAGCTCCTTTTGCGCTTTTATACAACATTTGTACCGAAAGAATGACCCCTTTACTTCACATGCATTTTTCTACAATATCTACAATAAAATAATCTGCTGGCTGAAAAATATGATTATCTAGGCAAACGTGAAATAATATTTTTTGAATTGTATTAAATTCGTTGTAAAACATAAAGCATTTGATCGTAACGAGCAAATGCTCCATTGTTTTTCAATGTTATCAATAACCTTCAGCTAAAAAGGCGCTCAAATGCGCTTCTGTGGAAAAAAGAGTTAACTTACGGCCATGAATTGGATGGAAACAGTGGAATTACTACAATTTTCATGCAAAGCAGTTAACAGTCATAAAAAGACATCACACATTGACAATTCCCATCTGAACGGCAGTAAGGGCGATTTTTTCTAAATAAAAGATTTTGTTTAAGCTTTTCTATTGACCAAATTCACACTTTTTTATGGTTTAGAACCATATAGCGCCATTTACCATTACACTAATAAAATCGATTAATTAAATGCAATGTGAAAAATGCATATTCATATTCCACATTGCATTTAATTAATCAAGTAACAAGTAAATATTAATACAAACTTCAAACAATGTTAACATGTATGAAATGCTTGTACACCGGTGTTACGTAACTCTCGCGAGAGCCGTGATTTGTAACTGCCACAAACGCCTTTAATCGTTTCGTGGGGTGGGGTGATATTGTGAACGGAACAATTCAAAATTATCAAAAACCGCACGATACGCATTATAAATCACACAATGCCGTATCAATATTTTATCGTAACCGAACCAGAGCGAATCAGAGCGAAACAGGGTATTTTCTGTATTTATCCCTTTACTACATATTCTTATTCTAGATGACCCACAGTGAAAGTTTATGATGAATAAATATGATGATTATCTAAGAAAATGGAAAACACAACTATTATTTGACTTTGAACACAGTGTAGAAAATTGAGCATTCGCTCATTAGAAGGAAATGCTCTATTTTCTACTATGTTTCCCAGGATTATTCTCTGCAGTGACGTTGTTATTAAAGGTTAACTCTTTCCTCCACAGAAGCGCCTTTTAGCGCATCAGATACTGATGTCGATTGAATGAAAACATGGTAACAAATAGAGCGTTTGGTCCTAGCGAGCAAACGGCCCATTTTCTAGAATGTTTTCAGCACAATTAAAACATGTCATGTTTTGATTGCCTTAATTTTAATATGTTCATCAAGTTATTTCTTTATGGACAGAAAGTGGTTTAAAATGTATTATGGAGGAAATGGTTAAGTCAATAAGTCATGTAATATTTGGTCGAGCAGTTTCAAAACACATTTACTGTCTTTTTCAGTTCCACATGTGTTACTTACCCCTTTGCTGCTTACCCCGAACCATAGTGTCATATGCAAACAGCTTAAATGCGGATGAGACGTCCCATAGTTTTGCCCACACTTAAGTTAATCTATGAAGGTTGAAAATAAAGCAGACGAAATATTGCACATGCGCAAGATTGCTTCCGGCAGTAACGGGTGTAAGCGATGCACGTCCCCGGAGCTTTGCACCGATGTATCCGTCATATGTTAAGATATTACTGCATGAAGTGCACACTAGTTGTGTGTACAATGTTTCACTTACGTGTTTAAATGGTCTATCATTGTATGGTTTACTTTCCTGTCTAGTTCACTTTTACGTCGACCTCCTATGAAATGCAAAACATGCATGACCGAATTGAATCAACTTTCCACCATATCATCTTCCTTAAGCCGCTATTAACCAACTAACGCAAACGAAATTTGAACAATACCGAGAATGACCATTGTTTGGCCACGTTTTTCAAGACTTTATAACTATAAGATTAAAACAGGTTGAAGCTTGTTCAAACGCTGAGTGACTTGACATCTCGTCTTGATCGAAACTACATGTACATGTTGAGCAGTGTCTATTGCTTCAGATTTAAAACACAATTCGAACGTCTACACGTTATTAGCGTGTTTTTCGTTGTAAGGCTTTGTTATAAATTGCAATGCGAAGACAGAATGACCCATTTGTCGCCATGCATGAAGTATGCGAAGCTCATATTGTAACGAGTCGAATATGTTACTTTAATTATACTG
Organism: Macoma nasuta; assembly: GCA_032359355.1. Taxonomy (NCBI): domain Eukaryota; kingdom Metazoa; phylum Mollusca; class Bivalvia; order Cardiida; family Tellinidae; genus Macoma; species Macoma nasuta. The sequence continues at coordinate 5,532 of JAULCE010086099.1, read as the reverse complement.
CTTTATAATGTATACAGTTGCGATGCATGAATTTAATGCAAGGAGAATACCCGATTTTTTGTGTGCATGCATGTTTCATGCGAACTTGATATTGTAATTACAGCCTAGGCTCGATTATTACATGCATCGGTGTAGCCCTGAACTCTGAGTTTAAATGTATCGGTCTAGACATGAACGCTGGGAGCGCCAAACTTTCTGTAACGTATAACATGCAGAATGTTATGGCATTCAAAGTTTGCCCACACAATAATTATTATAAGCACCATTAAATTTAATATACCTGCCATTGTCATATGATTAAGCCACTACATTGCATTAGTCAGTCTGTTAAGTTAATCTGTGAAGTTTGAAAAACAAAGAAGACGAAATATTGCGCATATGCAGAATTGCTTCCGATGGTGAAGGGTCTTACTGAGCTGCATCGGAACAAGTCTGTCATATCGCTACGAATCTTGGGCGTATTTAGGAGAACTTAATCAAAACCAAACTTTGTGACACCTTAACCGTTATCCTGCCGATAAAACAGTAGTCCGCTGAATTCTAGTCTGTTAGATAGTTTAACCTTGCTCGATTCGGTGAAAAAGTTTCCCGTATGTCAAATTGGTTACATCCGGATTAGACGCCTAGTTACTCGACGTCTTATTAAGGTTCAAGCTGGCTGACGACATCACTTAGGTCGCAAACGGCGTGATAAGAGTTCAGAAAGGCCGATCACCGACCAGTTTTCATCAAAACCACCTAGGGCCTATACCTTAATTTTCCAAAATGGAAAATACGTTATTAGCAACACCGACAATAGTCCACATTAAAACACAAATAATTGTAGTGGTAGCTTATATCAGATTGTAGTGACAGATAATTTCTGATTGGAGTGGCATGTTATTTCTAATAGTAGAGGTAGATTATTTCTAATTGAAGTGGCATATTATTTCTAGTTGAGTTTGCATATTATTATCATTTTTCACTAAGTTATCCGTTGAGGTGGCGTGTTCGCTGATACTAGCGGAGGTCTAGTCTACAAAGGAGTGTAAGACAATATTTGTTGTTGCAGACATTGAGATGCCTCATGCGTATTAAAGTACTTAAACTGATTAAATTAACTATTGTATTGATTTCGTTACAACTCCCTTCCAGTCCGGTTACGGTAAAACATGGACTACACGCCGGTGTTAAGCTCACAGAAGCCTCGTGATGCGCCATATTAGAGATATGAATAACCTGTTTTGATGCCATAATTCCTCCCAAACCTCATATCCCCTTAAACTTTATGTTGAATCGATTTGTTACGGTTCGGCTTCAATTGTGGTTTCCGCTCTGTATTACACGAGGTTTATCATAACACAGAGAATAACAAATGTTAAGGTTGTCATTATCGAATGATTTAATGGATTTTGGATGAAACTATTTGGTTCAAGCAACATATCGTTTTCTCAAACGTATTCGATAAAATCAATAATAAAACGAAAACAAAATAAAGTATTGTTTATCAGACGAAGGGCAATCATTACTGAAGTGCACATTTTCTTTACTTTCAATTTTAATCTTACTACATTTTACATTGTTTAAACATAATCAGTATCTCAAACTGTAAAGCCCTTGAAACAAAAATCAATTTATTTTGAATATCATACATACTTGATGTTTGTTTGTATATCTTTTACATTGTATAAACATTATCTTTGCCATTCGAAAGCTAATGTAAAGCAAAACAAATGTAAATTATATTAAAAAATACAATTTTATGACTATTTTAAAAGATTTGTACTACAATTAGTGTTAATCATTTTGGCGTAAAATCAGACCCCGAAAACACTCTGTCTACTCTGGTTCCAAACTGTTTGCTCATTTAGTATCTTTTTTTTCGTAAGGCGGTCAAAATAACATTTTACCCCTGGTCCACCCTTGGTGTGAATTACAGTGAAAACAAACGACCATTTACTCAGTTGGAGCTCTTTAATATCTAGGTAGGGCATTTTCATGAATACATCGATGCAGTTACACGAATACATGTGTGCGGTAAAAGCTTGTCATGACAAAGTCGGCGAGGCTATTTTAATAGGAGTAGAAGAGTAGAAAAGAAGGTGTTGCAGGACACACCAAATACAAAAATAACAGTCACCCGAACAGCACTGAAACAAGTTCCCTATCAACACACTCACATAGGTACACAACTACAAATACACACACGTACGCGAACCCAAATATACGCTACATATAGTAAACACACAAACACAGGTTACAGACATAAACAAGAGTGAAGACAGGAGTACCGCCTTGGAACAGTCATTGGCAAACTGGGGGTTGAAACCGGTTTAGGGACGCCCAACCTCACTTTTACCCCATCGTCAACCGTTCAGACGTACAGTGTAAATAAACGGTATCCCCATCCGAATACTCCACAACATCAGTGATGGCAAATCCAGTCGTAAAATATATGTAAAACATAGACCTATAAATGATCATATATTGTTTTCGCCAATCATCAATGTACACGCTCAATGATACTTGTCAGAAATCAGAGTAACTGTAGAGCAGCCATCAAGGACACGGCAGAACGGACACAATACAACGATCCGACGTTCTTATTCCGTTTCTGCGTTTAAAAGTAGTCATCATAGAGTATTTTGACCTTCCTGTCGTCGCCCCAGCGAAGAGGGAAACGTGATGACCAACTGTAAAGGTTGACCACACAACATGCAGTGGGTTGTAATATTGTCGGATCATAGCCCTTTTTAATGAACTTTTTGAATCGTTTCATAAACAAAGTGTGAACATGGGTACGTCCAGCTATTTTCCGAAGCTTGAAAAGCACATCACCATAAAACTCTGGGTGTGAAATATCTTGTCGCAGGAGCGCCTTTAAATTACATTTATACTTACTTATGAGAGAGATATTTCGATAATAATTCATGTAATAGCAGTGCTTGCAGTTTGAACTATCAAAACAATTCCTCTACTTCGAATCTTATCCACACCTGTGTTTTGGGTTATGATGCTAGTCTCGGTTAGTTAAAATTAAAATTAAATTTCCCCTCTAAACCTAAAAGATAATACGACTCACTAGAGGTTGCGTGTGGTCCTTACGAACTTTACCATCTCTAACCTTATTTGAGCGCAGGACGTTTTTTTTGCCCGCCAGTACAGTGTATGATCTTTTGATCTTTTGAACGCTTTACTCTGCATAGAAGCGTCGTTCGAGTGCCTCTGTAGCGGACGACCATTCAAAATGACTAGGGAAATCTAAAATTTGCTAGTGACGAGCACATGCTCCAATTGAAACAATATTGTTAGTACAAATTAAAAATGGCGATTTTTGTGTCTGGGTATGCACTTTTTTATTCTTTCCTAATTAATAAGACTAAATTTAACATGTGGAGTGAAGAGTCAAACTGTCGAATGACCCACTGACCTATCAACGCACAAGCTTTTTGCAATTTTCAAAAAAAGGTTGAACGTTTATCATGCTGATATAATTTTCTGCTTCTGAAATTGTCGTCTGCTTGATAATACATTGTAAGCCTTGCCTCTTTTATGTGGAAACTATGCCGAAAGATGTGTTTCAAACAGCCTGGTACCAAATCGAACTCGAATTTCTTCAACGATCGCATAATTTATGTGGCGCGTCTCGAAGAACGAAACTTGTTATATCACTACGAGGGAAACCACCAGAATAAATCAGAATATGACCCATCATTCACAGCCGGACATAATCGGAACCGGCGGACCAAAGTCTAGTGGTAAGGCGCTAGCCTCTTGATCAAGAGGTTGAGTTCAAACCCCCGACGGACCAGTCTTTCAGATGAGACTTGAGACCGAGGTCCTATGTATCAGTGCTATACACTGGGCATGTCAAAGAACCTGAGGACTCCTTCGAAAAAGTGTAGGGCGTTGCCCGGGTTCCTCTGTATCCGCTTCCCTCTCTCTGGGACGCCCAATTAGCTCAAAGTAGGCAGAAACGGACGTAAACAACACAACAACAACATACTCGGATTATGGTGGCATTTTTGCGGCCACATAACCACTAAGCATGCGCGATATATTAAGTGTTTAGTTTCACATAAATTCTTGAAAGTGGTAACAGGAATATGTTCATGAAAATTATATGGCCGACATCACAGGAAAAGGGGCACTCGGACAAATCCAAAAAGCGCTGATCAGTTCATTTTGAGCGCTTTTATTCCAGCATCTACTCACGAAATTTACCATTTGTATTCATTTAAAGGTAGAACTGGATATTCTCTAAGATTGAAAACAGTGCAAACCCTGACCAGTTGCCACGTCAGTGACGTGGCGGCCTGTCTGGGGCTTCACTGTTTGCTATGTTCGATTGTCCCTGTTCGCATGTCGTTGCCCATATAATCATCTTATAAACACAGACAATTAAAATCCCTTACTGCCATATCATGTAATCCAAAACATAGGGTTTGTAAAACCATTTGCGAACATCCGCACTTTGTGACTTACATTTATGTGACCGATAAATGCAGAGGTCATCCGAATATATAAGTTATTGTTCAAATGGTGATGGACTGAAGCCGGGTGCCACTTATGAAAGCAGTACTTTTGTTTTACCTGACTTGATGATTATTCTATTTTTACAAATTTTACAATGAAAATCATGACTAATATTGTATCGAGATTTATCGAGAAACCTTAATATATATATATATATATATATGTGTGAATACATTTGCAGGTGATGTTCTTATGCAATTTCTTCGAAGGACAAAGTACTTTTCATAGCTGAACACTTTGCATAAGCACATATTTGCTTCCTTTTCAAGAAGGAAGACATTGTTATACATGTATATTGACACACTAACTGGTGTTACAAATGAAGTTTCAGTGTGCCATTGACAGCCGTTTTCGATCGCATAGATCAGATCTTCGTGAGTAGACCGTGGCCCTTTTATTTCTACAAATGCAAAAGTTTGAACTTTCACAAGTTTATGATACCATTTTGCAGGAACAAATATCTTTCAGATATGTTCTTGGTTTTCATTACAATACACTAGACTTCGTCAGTTACATAATTTTGTGACATATTCTGTATTTTGTACACAAAATTTCACATGAGCTCTGTAGTTAATCATGCTTGTGCAGTATCAACACGATCTTCGTCAACCATACCAAATAGACAAAACCAAATTAACTTCATAATATTTCGTTCACGCATATCATTTCTTTAAAGCGGTCTCTGTGCTAATTTATTGCAACAAGTCGTTTATCATTTAAAACTATCAGCCTCATAAAACATTTATTGTTAGGAATGCACAATAACCATATGACTACTGCTCTTGTACCACCACTACCTAAATAACAATCTGCGTATTAGGAAAGTGGTAATTTTAAAATGGGAGTAATGTACAGCTCGTATTTGAATTGAACATGTTCCGATTACGGAGATTTATTTCTCATTTAAAGAGTGCAATTGAAAAGGATATATAGGATATGGGAGAATGTGCGTATGCCACATTTTACCGGTTTTACTTTTCAAAAACAAACTAGCTGTATACAGTCAAACACATCACC
>JAULCE010085988.1:0-12833 GCA_032359355.1 Macoma nasuta | reverse complement strand
TGTTTTCAAACCAAGTCCAACCACTTAATGCAGGTCGAGCGTAATTCGGAAAGCTCCCATTGGAGCTTTCTGCATTAGTTTTGATTCGCATAAAGCTATAACCTGTCTTTAAGGACCTCCAAGTTCTTCCGTATGGAGTGACCGTATTAGAAAGGTGTTACTGTATGTATGTGATGTGGTTGGTTTAGTCCAATGGTTCTCAATTGTTGCTCAAGCAAGATCGCGCGACATAGCATCACAGTAGTTCAAGCTCAATATGCAGTTTTAGAAATGATACTCTTTACCTAACGCATTAGTCACTACCGACATCCTAATATTTGGACTATTTTTTTGCAAACAAGTAAAGTCCCTGACCGCGGCGTCTAATCTGGAACTGGGCATTTTTTGCGACGTCGTCTTAAGTTGCGTATGGCGGTGAGAGGGGGAGACTGAAACTAATAGATAGAGGTCCTTCTATTGTAGAATAAACTCGGGAATGGTAAAAGGATTGTCGGGCTTATTTAACATTTCTCTCTGACATTGTAGTTTATATAATCAGATGTTGAGGCAATTGTAAGAAAGCGCGTAGGTTCCTTCCGTAGTTATATTATTTATAGTGAAATTTCTCTTTGCAAACTGGTACATAAGTGTGTACATATTAACCGCCTTTCACAGCCATAGGCGACTCAAGTCGACATTGCAAAAAAAGAGAGGTCCCAGATCAGACGCTGCCTAAGAAGGCGGCGTCTAATCAGGGGCTTCACTTTTTTTGCAACAAACTATTTTCTGAGTATTGGAGCTTTGGAAAAGTCATAGTTTATTTAATTATTTCTGTTATTAAATTCGTTAAAATATTTTATCCAAATCCATTTAAAACCGACAATTTTAAATTTGGCGGTGAACGGGTTAAGAGAGCTACAGTGGTAGAAAAGCTATTCTTAAACACGAAAGGCAATTAATAGGGAATACTTCAAATACCTGGCCATTAAATGAAGATTTTATAAACACTTTTGAGCAAGATCACGTGCCGGGTAGCTCGGCGTCTGATCTGGTTCCAAACTGTTTGTACATATTGACGGTACTCAGTGTCTAACGCATAACCGTTTCTCCCACTGTAAAAGGTCCGCATACATATGTCATTCTGCGTGGTATTTTATATATATATATATATATAGTATTATATACAGTTAGAATGGGAGGAAAACAAAAAGTTCAATTGTTCAATCATATCGATTTATGTATGAATAAATAATGTGTTAAATACATGTTTATTGCACATGACAACATAATGGGAATTCATAGATTCTATCTATCACCATTGTCTAATTCCGCCAACTCCAAGTCCTCCGACTGGGACCACGCCAATGCCTCCACCACCAATGCCACCCATGCCTCCAATGCCGCCTACGCCTCCAATGCCGCCCATGCCTCCACCACCAATTCCACCCATGCCTCCACCACCAATTCCACCTATGCCTCCACCACCAATTCCACCTATGCCTCCAATTCCACCTATGCCTCCAATGCCGCCTATGCCTCCAATGCCGCCTACGCCTCCAATGCCGCCCATGCCTCCGACACCTATTCCACCAATGCCTCCGACGCCGACAGCGCCTATTCCTCCGATAGCGCCTACGCCTCCGACCACCCCGACACCTCCTACTCCACCAAGACCTAGAGCATGTCCATAACACCTTCCAGTGGTTCTGCAAATGCGACGTTGGATTCTTCTCAATCGCCTCTGGGCATTACGCTGACCACCGTGCTGTTGCCTTATACAGATGTTCTCCGGACAGCCCTGGCAGTATCTACCACTGGCGTCACGGAATATGGGAGTGTATTGACACTGTGGTGGGATGTACTGCAGCGTACATACCGCAGATCTCTGGCATTGCCTCAAGCCTCCTCCCCGGCCGATTCTGATGCCGCCCCCTACGACGGCAGCTCCGCCCACAACTGCGACCCCGCCCAATCCACCACCTATGCCAAGACCATGTCGGAGATCGTGATAATGGGATTGATGAATGTCGTCGATTCCATGAAGATGGCCGTCATATATGCCGATATCACCTGTAATAGGTAAAATATATACATGTATATGGTGTGTAACTTGTACATGTAACTGTAAATATTAAACTCGTATCGCAACATTATTTCCTCAGCTCTTGCTTCCTTATTGCTTTGACACTAAAGTACTGACACTAACAACATTGACGATTTTATCAGTTTCTATCCGATTCGCTCCGGTTCGGTTGCATTTAAATATTGCGTACAAACCGGTTCTAAACTCTCATAAACCACATGATACGCTATCATGTGGCTTTTTGAGAGTTAATAGCCGGTTCGTACTACATATCTCACGATTACAGGCATGCCGGTTCACCTTCGATTTTGTTCCGGTTCGGTTCCGATTCCGATATCGGTTTCAATCTAACTAGTTTCTGTACTGTAGCAGTAAGCTTTATATACACCAACAGAAAATACTATAATCATTCAACTCACTTGATGAAAGGTTGTGCCTATAGGCACACTGCCTACCACCGAACTATAGTGCAATATGCACAAAGCATATTGCATTCTCATTCGGTTCCAAGCTGTTTGACACAAAAAATAAGTTAATCTGTAAAGTTTTAAAATGAAGCAGACGAAATAGTACACATGCGCAGAATTTGAAACGTGAGTTCAGTTTCTGAGGGATGGAGTCCCTTTAATTCGAACATCGGGTAATTGGAGTTAATAAATATAGTCGATGTTTGACAGTATGTAGTATTGTTTTCACAATAGAACCATATCTTGAGTATTTAACACTCACTACAAAATTAATAGCCTCGTTAAATGAGATTAAGTCAAATGTGTATATACTCGCATAAGTGTGTGCGCTATAATGAATACCGGTACATATGCATGTATATCATCAGTGTTTTTCGAAAGTAATGCATGTGCTACCTTGGTTAAATGGTGGTATTCGGTGTTCGTCAAAACAGACATATCTGCTAATAGATAGAAAGAAAGGTCCACGTGTGTGCCAATTTTCTCTTGAAGAAAACCGACGATATGCATTATGATTATAACATTCAATAAAAGTCGCTTGAACAGAGATAAATATTATTTTTATGACGCCTCTATAATATGGCTATACTTTGGTGCAAACTGTGGAGTTCCAGATTAGACGCCGCCTTTCATCTGGAGCTTAACTGGTTGCTATGGTGTCATTTTGAGACATTGATACTGGCGGTATAAGTCAAACTTGTCTAGAGCGGCCACCAAATAAGGTACCAATGGGACTATAAATGTGTATTTCTTTTATACTGCATTAAGCGACAACCTGTCTTGCAAACGTCTCGTTTTCTGAGTGGCGGCTTAATACAGATTTGACTAGTAATATTCAAAATAATATTTTGTAGACTATGTACTGTTGTTAACTACCTGTCAAGCATAATTGCATCTGTCAAAAGCGACAGCCAATGACAGGTTAATAATGACAGTACAGTCAAGATATACCTGTAAAAACTGGCTTTACTGCAGTCGAAACCAGTTATGTCAGAGATTTGCGATATTACTTTACCAAGTTTGAAATACCCGAAGTCTCTCAACGGACATTGAGACAAATGCTGTAGACCTAGACCCGAAATTAGTGACGAAAACAGCTTCTGGACTCTAGCTTTGCTTAAAGTTTAACTCCATAGTTGTGCCTTTTGACACAACCGTAGCAATTAGCTATTGTAACAGTTTTGTATATGCTGTATTTGAGGCATTTGCGCATAGTTAACAAATGCTCCATTTTCGACAATGTTTCCAACGCCTTTCAAAACTGGCTTTTTCAACCCCAATATCCCAATATATGATATATAATTATATCCCAATTCATTATAAACTTTCATTGAAAATGAGTCTAAAATGGCAAATGAAGTGAATGCTTAACCATTTGTATACGATGCTTTTACTTATTAATGCTTCGTCTTTCCTCAAGACTTTCGATTCCACCAAAAAATGATTTTTAACTAATCAACCAAGAAGACATACATATACATGCATATGTTTTTGTGTCTTATCGAAATAGTGAATATCATGCAACTGAACACAAGCCGCTATTGGTCGTTGAACACGGCAAATAACGGTCCGTCTTCATTGTGTTTGCATAATAAGTAAATAACAGATTAATATAACTTGTGAATAACAAAGGTTTAAGTCGATTAACGCTTACCTTGTAAACCAAGCTGACAGTATACTCCAACCAAAGCCGCTGACAGAAGCAACAACGTTTGTATCATGACTTGTCTTGCGTTTATTTTTGCGTTTACGTCCGTGTGTTGTTGAGTCTTGAGAGAAAACCTCTTTGGCTAACGATTGTTCACTACAGCCTTATATATAAATGAGAGCAAGGAAATAAGACGGCAGCTTCACGTTCTATTCCTGTTGCGTCAAGTGACGTGTTTACGTCATAGCCTTATTTCGGGCAATCTGATTTGCTGTGGTCAAGGACTTCGCATGTAAGGACAATCAAGTTTTGACAGCATGGTGGAGACACGCGAGTATGCTGTCAGTCTCGCTGAAACAGACGTAAGTGACATTTCGGCAAATTGTCACTTACGTCGTTTTAGAACGAGACCAACGACGCTTGGACAGTTGAGTGACAGGTTCAGTACAGAACAGGACCGGTGTTGTATATCGCGACGCCGCTTGTTTTAACCATTGGTCAGTTTTGCGATTTGTGACGTCATTATGATAGACGTAAGTGTTCGTGTCGGACGAATCAGTAGTTCGCTTTGTGGACAATACAACAATGATTGGTCGTCGTGTTCGGACGTTACAGACAGTGATTTGTGATGATACCGGATCTGGTATGAAAAGATGCACTCTTGCCTCATCTTGTTCTCAGCTAGCTTCACCTTTACGTACCCAGATGACACTGCAACTCCCTCTACGTTGTAGCCTTCTCAAGCAGCAGCCATGGTTAATGAATTTAATGTTAAAACGAATAAAAAAGCCAAACATTAAAACTTGTTTACAAATTGCATGATATATGACTATTGTCTAAGGTAAACGTTTCTCGTGTACGCATGTGTGTACGTGTACCGAGTGCAATGAAGAACTTGAAAACAGTCACCGTGTTCAGGCGAATTCGTATCAAGGTTAACACTTTTTTTATAGACACATAACAATGTCAAACACACTGGCATACATGTCTAATGTACATGTATGTATGTTCAATGTACTAATGCATTGTGTATATGGTTACACATCTTAAATACATGACGGCTGATGATGGGTTTAACTAATGTTTCCTGTATCAACGCAAACAGTACATATATTATCATGTTATTACTAATTAAAACTAAGGATAAACTTACGTCTGGCCCCGTTTTCACTAAACGTCTCAAACTGAGAACTGGGATATTGCTCAATCTCATAATTTCAACTTCGGAATTCTTCCTTAATGAATTTGCTACTGTACTGGATTTGTGATTGCCTGTGAAAAAATATCCATTATTCATTGGCAGTCAAAATTATAGTGCCGTAGCAATAAAATTAAGGTCAATATCTATGATTGAAATTTTGAGTTTGAGCATGATCTCAGCTGGAGACTGTTTGTGAAAGCCGACCCTGTTTGCGATGACCGTGCCATATATAAACTTGCAGGTATGTAGGTAACTTTAACCCTTTCAGTGCTGGAAACGAGTTTATATGCCTTTGCAAACAGTGTAGACCCGGATCAGAGGTCTACTCTGTTTGTCATATATGAATATTAAGGGGAATTCGTCCCAAAAAATTGTATCAACTGGCTATATTTCAAAATTGGAATAGTCCATTTTAAAATTCAGCATTAAAAGGGTTAAACATTCGCAACTTATAACCCTAAGCCTGTTATTCCCTGTGATATCGTGATAGATCCCGATAAGACGCCGAAAATGCATACAAAATAAGCTATTGCAGTGTTGTCCCAGATCAGATACCGCCTTTAAGACCAAGCCCCACAAAACATATGTTTGAACTACAAGACGATGGTCCTGTATTGCTGATGAACAAGAATAAGAGACAAAAATCACGTAGAAAACTTTTTAAAATTGTTAACAGTGTAGACCTTAACCCTATCCTCATAAGAAACTCTATATATATTTAGCGCCTCTGCATCTGGTGGCTATTGAAAACATTGTAGTAAACAGAGCATTTGCTCCATTTCCTACAATGATTTCAATTCAATTCAAAAATGCCATATTTCTTTTGCCATGATTTTCATATTTTTCCTTGTGGATGAGTCATATAATTAGCATATAGTGTGATCAACAGCACTAATGTTTTCATTCCTACAGTTTTAGCCCTTTCACCGCCGTCGCAAATAGCGCAGTCTCAGATCAGACGCCGCTTTAAAAGGCGGCGTCTGATCTATGACTTTAATTTTTGCATCCAATGTTATTCCTGTATAAAGAGTTTCTTAATCGCCAAAGTTTATTCAATCGTCTCTATTATTCATTTCACTAAGATAATTTATCTTAAACTTGTCACAGCAGGCACATTTTTTTGGCACCAAAAGGGTTAAATCCTATGTCGTGATATTCAATGATAATCGCTCCATACAGATGAATGCTGACAGTACATAGCATCTAGTGTCTTGCAATTTATTAAGAGTACAGTCTACACTCGTTATGCCGTTAGGTTCAAACTACCGGAAGCTAGAATTTAATTTGAGTATTTCGAACCTTTTAAAGATAGATCCCAAATTTCGACATGCTTCACAGTGCAAAAACATTGTGATTTTATTGCAGATTTTAGTTAAAATAAAGCATGAAATAGACATAAACAAGTTCGAGGTAACGATGTCTGACTGACTTTCTTTCCGTATACATTCTACAACAAATAGTTAATGCTAGTTAGCACAATTTAACTCCCAAAATACTTTAAAACGTTAATTCTCGGCGGGACGTTTGTTTAAGGACGGTTTTATTCTAAAAGCATCCTATTTGTTCAAACGTTTAAGCGTGTGAATCTCCGAAGATACAGCATTAAAGAAATCGTTAACCGCAGCGAAACTGTCAGACACCATTTAACCCTTAGCATGTCAATCGCGACCATAGCAATATCGTCAACTAGCTTGGGCCCATACCAGATGACTCGGCGTCTGATATGGATCCAAGCTGTTTGACACTCATACAACAGTTTCATCAATTTTCAAGCAAATTGAACAAGATTATAAAAAACAAGCAGATGAGAATTTGAGGTGAAGAGAATACGTACCCTGCAGCATTCTTCAGGCAGTGCAATGACGGCATTTGCAAACTGTGTTGAAACAATTAAAAGAGCTAGCGCATTATCATGACGAGGTATGACAAGTGCCTAACACTGTGAGAGGTCAGAGTGCTCCTTCTGCAATAGAGCAAATGGGATCGACGCGTGTTCCGATAAAAGCGCAGACAGCAGTTGAATTGAACCAACATTTGGTTCAGTCCGCCGAAGCTAAGATACGAACCATACTTTAAAACAGGTTTAAGCGGGATAAAATGCATTTAAAGCTGTTGTCCGGAGACGGAAGGTTTTATCTAGAAACATTTTAGACAGCGGATCCGGCTAATACAGGAAGTTGTAAATTTGGAACTATTTGGCTAGTACTGTGAACATCGTCCCTCAAAACATGTCGAAGGGAAAGATGCACCGAATCAAATTATAAACGATTTTTTTATTCCAGTAAATACTCCTTATGATGCCTTTGTAGCAGATGACTGTTGAAATCATTGTTGTAAAATTGAGCAATTGCTAATAATGAGCTAAAGCTTTACTTTCTACCGTGGTAGTGTTTCCAATGTCATTCGAAGTTGGTGCTATCTACTTCCTACTTATTAAGTATTTGACATTCTGAATAAGTCTGAAAATAGCATATGGAGTAAACGGCTAACGTAAACCCTTTACTCCACACGCTATTTTAAGACTAACCCACAAGGAACGAATTCGATGAAAAATATGAAAATCAAGGCAAAAGAACAATGCCATTCTTAAATTGCATTGAAATTATTGTTAGAAATGGAGTATTTGCTCGTTTCAAGCAAAAGCTCCATCTTCCACAATGATTTCAAAACCATCAGTTTCTGTAGAGGAAAAGGGTTAAAGTCATATTTTTGCTTTCTGGTTTTACATATACGGCTATTACCATATTTGATATGTTTATATTTGGTCAGTTGATTTACAACTGTCTTTTATTTTTTTCACTGGAAAAAAGAAGTGGCCTTGTGTTATGGACGGTGTAAACGCAGATCAGCATCTGCGAAACTGGTCGACACATACATAGGTTACGTGGGTTATAACATGTATTTTTTTTATTTTTCATTACACGTAAGAATGTTATAGAACATGCTTTGTCGTATTGTGTCACGTCAGTAATACTCATATGACAGAGAGGCATATGTTTAATAAATCTTAAACACTTTCCCGGAATAAAAGCGACATTGCAAATGTTGCAGACCGTGATCAGACGCCGCCTAAAAGGGTTGACGTATGATCAGGAACTTCCCCTTTTGCAACTAAATCTATTCCTAAGATGAAGGCTTCGACCAGGATGAAGTTTGTGTATACATATGTGTCTCATTATAAACTGGTTAAACTATTGTAATTTTTTTGATATGTTCAATCTCTATATCGATTATTTGGCATCCTGACCTTCTTCAATATGAAGGCACATCTGCATTCTGAAATCGACATGTCACTGAAATTCGTTCGAACCGATTGTATGAGGAGAAAACTGTTTACCCCTTTACTTGCAACTTGACATACATCTATGTGTTGCATATAGATTAACTTGGCATCTCGTATAATACGTCGGTCTCGTCCAACAAGATCGTATATACCATTCTGGTTGTTATATCATAATGACGTCGCCAGCATGATATACAGAGGATATTGCATGAGTGGTCATTGATATGAAATTTATCAAACGAGTCGTTTAAAACTGATAAAAACGAGCCTTGGCTAGTACTCGTACACTTTATATTGAATGCTCACGAATGTTTTATTCTATTTATAATATAAATTCCAATTATATATTATATAATGACGTTATATACTATATTGCCTTGCTATAAAGACAATGCAATGAATTCATGTATGATTTCAATCACCGCGTGTCTGCGATAAATTATGTGGTTTAAAATCACGTCCTAAATATGTCGTGTTGCCCATTTTCTGTTTAAATGATAGTTTGATTGCGTTTCGAAAGCGTTTAAGACTTTCTATCATACATTATTTTGAGCATAAGCATACCTGGCAAATTATCGCTGCTGGATTGGTCGTCCTTGACAATTTTCAAGGTAGATATTTTAATGACTATATAGTCACGCTGGTTATTTTTGTAAACAGCTTGGATCAAGATTAGGCACCGAGTAACTCGGCATATGATCTGAATCCAAGCTGTTTTAATATTACCATACTTGTGAAAGGCATTCTAAGAGTTAAGCAATAATTAGTTTCTATAGCTTAATATAGAGTGCACGTCAAACCGTCTGTTGGTAGCACGTTATTGTCGTATTTTCTATAGTATAAGTCGTTGGCCAGTAGAGCATGGACAAACAACAATCCTGAGAGGGCGGTCTGATTAAATTCTACATTATATATCTCTCTGCCCAATTATGTTAAATACATTAGGATATGGTAAAATCAAATTGTCAAATGTTTAGAAATTTTGCCGACAAATTTAATAGTATCGGTTGTAACTGGTTTGTTTGTCAAATATCATTAACGAAATAAATAACATAAAAAATAGATAAACATTGGCCTATCCGAAACCCTAAAATTTAGACTAAATTGAATTGCCAAAAACGTGAGGTCCTCATCAGACGCCGCCTTCTAAGGCGGCGTCTGATCTAGGACTTCACTTGTTTGGAATGTCGATTTAAGTCGAATGTGGCGGTGAAAGGTTCAGGTAGATCTTCGAGTAATAACGGATATCCGTGGTATATCGCCGACCAATCAGGGACGCCATTTCAATGGTTACATCAGTAGGCTGGTACAGTATCCAGGGTGACCATACTACGTGATTTTTACGTCACTTTTGTTAGAACGTCATATAATTTTGGAGAAAACAACGCTAGCCTCATACCGACACGATTCGCATCCGGTTCCGGTTTGATTCAATGTCGGTCACACTGGAACTAGTTTCCGTCCTGTAGTCGAGAATGACTAACCTTCCCATACCAATGTCGGTCACACTGGAACTACTTTCCGTCCTGTAGTCGAGAATGACTAACCTTCCCATACCAATGTCGGTCACACTGGAACTAGTTTCCGTCCTGTAGTCGAGAATGACTAACCTTCCCATACCAATGCTTAACCCTTCGCCGCCAAATTGAAATGTGTCGGTTGGGACTAATTAAAGATAAAGTAGTTAAATGAAATAAATCATAGAGACATTTAAAACAACTTTGTCTAGTCCAAAAATGTAAACACGGGATTAAAATTTGTCGCAAATAGTGAAGTCCCAAATTAGACGCCGCTTTATAAGGCGGCGTCTGATCTGGGACTGCACTATTTTCAACGGCGCATTCTGACACTACGGTGGCGGAAGGATTAAGCACTTCTCGAGTAACAATATCACAGAGTTATAGTATTATCTATTTATAGCTGGATAACAGATCGCGTGTGACCTTTACAATTTGCACAATAGCCATGCATCAGCTCTATCAAGCTCGTGATTTATGATACACTGCTTTCTCAACAATAAGTTATGACTTTTCTGATAAATCTCAAGGACTTCTGCAAAACAAATTGTTTTCTACTTGACTATTGCAAAGTAAGATTGGAGAGTCAAACAGCTTCGATCTCAGGTGAAGCCCCCACTTTTTGAGGAACATGATCCAGATCAAGGTTTTTGCAAAAGTGAGCATCAAAATTCTCTAGAATTTCAAGAGTTTAACAGTTTACTCCGAATGCTCTTTTTCAACTCATTAATAATGAAAGTACATGATGAGTACGAAAATTATCTAGGAGAAAGGAATCACAAACTTTGCATTGCTTTGAAAACATTGCGGGAAATGGAGTATTTGCTCGTTACGAGCAAATGCTTCATTTTCAACAATTGTTTTAAAGAATTTTCTACCATAGACGCGTATCAAAGGTGTGAAGGATTAAACAGCAGTAACTTTTACTAAACATGGCCTTAAGAAAAATCGATATCTTGACGGGTCCTATCCTTAAGGATTTTATTCTTTTTATCTCAGATCTTTCATGTTGATAAATAGCCGCTTAAAAGACAACTGAATTGATACCTCTTCTTGGTATCAGGTTTTTCTATAAACGGAAATAGAGTGACGCCATTAACTTCTAATTATACTTTCACGGGATTTATTATACACGGGGCATACTCTGAAAAGATTGATTGATTGTTTTATTGATTAGATATCGTTACGAATAAGCTAGAAATGTAATATTGCACGGCGTAATCATGTAGGCGGCATATTTTGAAATATATGCTTGTCTATGCATTGATTTTGGTTAGCCTTGTTTGAACGATTTAAAACAGAACATCACATGTTGTTGTATACGTGTATACAATGACAGAATCTGACGAAAGAGATGAGCAACTGGGCAAAGGGAAGTTGTATTGTTTGACTATTGGTTTGAAAATATTTTAGAAAATAGAGCATTTGCTCGAGACGAGGGATTCCAATAGTCAACTGCTACAGAGGTGTTAAGGGGCGTTGTTTTGAGTTAGGGGTTACAACAGGTGCTGTTAAGATCACCCACAGCCTTGAAATGTAAGAATAAAGATTGGAAGTGTGTCTTATTTTTAATTAAGACGTAATAATATTAAGGTTTATGAGCACCGCTGTACGATTTCCAACCAAAGAACACTTTATAAAGTGTGAGCCTTTAGCCTTGTCTCCATTAACTCTTATCCTGCCACCCAAAAAGTAGTCCGCTGAATTCTCGTCTGCTTAATTTTTCAACATAGTTCGATTTTCTTGAAATATGGTGAAAATGTTGCCGAACTATCAAACATCTTGGATGCGGATCAGACGTCTAGGTACTTGGCGTCTGATCCAGGTCTAAGCTGGTTAATGACGTCGCTATGGTCACGATTGGTGTGATAATAAGTTAATATATTTATGTTAGGACGCCGCGCCCTTTCAACATTAATAACTTTCTGTATTATGTAAAACATTTAAATCCGAAAATTCTTTCTCATGGCAGATAGCATAGACTCATGGCCATCATATCCAAAAGGTAAACAGTGAAGACCTTGTGCAGCTGTCTGATCTGGGTTTATACTGTGTGCAAATAGCTTAGTTAGTCGTAGATTTCGAGTTAAGGGTTTATTTATTGCAATTTTGAAAATACTCCGCTTGGTCGTGGCGGTAGAGGACAGTCAGGACACATAGCTTAAGAACAGATAAGAAGCAAGCCATGAAGACCTTGGCAACATGCCATACCGGAGACGCGGTGGCTAGTCTGGGTGTGCACTGTTTTCAATACAGTATTAGTTATACGGTTTCTTTACAGGGTGCATAACGAATTGACATGATTTTACCAGCCGGGAATACATCGCCATGTACCTTGGCAAGAAACTGTTTAACGAATTTATTATACTGCAAAGGTTTTCATTGTGGTTTTGGCCTGGGGCTTGCCCCTAAGGCCATAGTTAGCATACCGTTTTCTTAGGGCTACAAACTTTGACCCAATTTCCGAAGACATACAACACAAAAAAGTTCCTAAAAAATGCAACAAATTCCATGCTTTGTGGGCTTTTATCTTTCAAAAGTATGCGTATGTGTAGCACTGAAAGTATTATAGGCTATAATGTTGTAATGTGGACTAAATATCGTAAGACTTGTTAAATAATGCAAAACTCAACATTCTTTTATTCTACTTTCACT
>JAULCE010085877.1:0-12837 GCA_032359355.1 Macoma nasuta | reverse complement strand
ATCTATTCGGTGTGTTGCCAGTATATGTGGAAGATATGGCAATGAATCCACCGCAGACAGTAAGTTTGTTTTGTATTTGTTTCCTTTTCTTGTTTTGTCAAACAGTTACAAATCAGATAATTAATTTCCATTAAACGTTAACATAACACAAACGCAATGCACATTATATGAATAAATGAATATTTCCTTGTCCTTTTAAAGTTGTTTTTAGATTGCGTATCAAACAGTTTGGTGACGGCTCAGACCTCGAGTCAACGGCGTCTGAAGTGTTTGTTCAAGAGGAAATGTATTAGATACATAACGAGTTTTGTTTCAAAAGTGTCCGCGTATAACTGTTACAGGACTGTTAGTACATGCTAGCACCCAATGGGCCGAGACGATGCCGAGGTTATTTTGGGTGCTCGCGTCTATTTACACTTATGTAACGGTTGTAAGCGGACACTTTTGAAGCAAACCGTACACATGTATTTTACTAATACGACGTCTATTTCACATTTTAGTTTGTTGAGTGTTCGTTATCAATCATGCCGCAGTATTACCATATTTATTTAAAATGCACTCAAAACGGAACACCTTGCAATTAAATCAAACATATGTTTGACAAAATATTAATCGCTGGGTTTCATTCTCACTCTTTAAAATTAGACAACAAACAATGGCGATAATGGGCCTAACGTTCAAGTCATTTAGCATGCATAAAATGGAGATTCAGTTTATGATGGTATGTAACAGGTTTTTACCGTAAACTAGCTCATTTTAGGGTTAATCATAAGGTCTGAGCTACTTTGTGTTTAGAAGGTTTGATGAAAGCCATTTAGTTATCAAACTATAGTAGGTTTCAAACTACATCGCTCAAAACACGAGTAGGGCAATTGCAGTTTATATGTATGCATGCAAATGGATAGGTAAAAGTAAATAGAAAGGTCTTGCAGGACACACCACATACAACACAAAACAGCCACCCAATCACAGATGCACAGACAGAGATCGAGATGAGACAAGTATTGCATGATGTACTAAAATCATGTACTAAAACTATCAAACTCATGCCCGAGGTCTACAATGCGTTCAACACTTTGAACTAATTTTGGCGGCTAACCCGACACAAAATTGAATCCATTTATCTAGTAAGAAAGATTTTGGTTACGATCCAATATATTGTTTTTAACTTTGTCCTAATCCTTTCTACATGCACGTTGTTCTTTCCCTACGCGCTTGTGACGAACGCATGATTATCTTTGCAAAAATGTTGGATGCCAGTTGCCCATCATATATTTTGTCATCTGATACAGCTACTCTTATTCATAGTAATAAAATATATCCAAAAATCCCAGAAAAAAAATTGTTAGATATATACGTTTTATGCACTATTTTAAACGGCGCATTAAGGCGACTACGGTGGTGAAAGGGTTAAGAATAGCGTTGTATTTACTGTATGTGTCACAACTGTATATTGTAATACATTATGTTCGTGTTTTAGGGCCTTGATTGCTGTAGCCGATTTACCATCATCTACCATTACGTCGCACCGGAGATGATGGTTGTCATAGATCACTTGCTCTATAGAACATCTGTATTCGGAAGGAACACGAAGTCGGACATAGATGGTTCACCCAAAGCATTTAAAATTGGCCAGGTGCTTCCATAGATGGATTCGGAAGGGTAACGACAGCGTTGTATGTGGCATGTATATGTTAAATTGGGATACTGCGATGTAAATCAAAATTGTTTGAATTTTCTCTCTCAAACTCAAAAGAAAATTGATCGTCCATTTTTTGGAAGGAAAATAAACTCTGAACTTTTATCGCTGTATCTCCTGTTATGAAAATATCAAAGTTTTTTTTTTTAGAAATTGAATACATGCTGAGTATGTTATTTACAAAGTTCAATTCTTCCCAGTCAGTTACATTCTATTACAAATGGTTTAACTACTTCATAGTATCTGTGTTTTAGTCTATCTTAATGCGCACCATGAGGGACAAATATTACCGAGCTGAACCAACAAATGGATGGCGAAAAAATGATACTATAATTTCAACCCTCATCTTGTGAATTTGCTTAAAGTTGATAACAAGTAGGTTAACAATGTCATATGATTGGTAAACAGTTTAAATACTCATATCAGTTATAAGACCAATATAAACAGAGAAGTGATTAGAGTAGTCCCCCAGACCTTGTCACGACTGACAACACCTTGTATTTACATAGTGCCACATTGATACAGTTTTATGAAATTTCAAACCGATCCCCGGCTCACAGTTAAACTGATTAGAGATCAGAGTTTAAGTTTCACTCGAGGGAACACATTTGATAAAGATCTTGGAACTCTCAGTTGCGAGTTGTTCGACACTATGGGCTGTTTTCCATCTTTCTTGCTTTCAACACTACATTGCCTCCTATAAAAGTATGCGCAGTAATTAGTTAAACCTTACATAAAGGTGGTACATAAACTATATGATGAAAAGTTAATAATTTATATATCTGCACTGACTCAAATAAAACGAACTATGAAAAGCAAAGCGCAAAGCTGTACTTTATTGTAGAATATAAGCGACAAAATAATCTTGCAGAAAAGCCTCATAGTCAGTCATCTCGTCTGCATTACTGGGTGCGTCTGTCAAATCTTTGAGAACATTTTCAGGAACATCTGAATTAGAAGCCAGTGTGTAATGATGGATCCAGTCGGGGTCTGTACTGAACTTGATTTTTTGGTGTTGAGTCCATACCCTTATGTTTGATTTTTATCTTTTAGACTTGAGCAATCACCTTCACTGTCAAACTAAGGTGGTTACACATAGAACTCTCCCTCTTACTGTTAAGGAATTTTACCAGTCTATCGTTGTGCTTCAATATCTGTGAAAATGACAAGTCACAAAACACAAGTCTCGGAAACTTCATAATTATATTTGCCAGAGTCATATACCGAAGAACTGTCCGATAACTCACTCTTAACCCGTTTTCAACAAATTCTTTGAAGTATCTCCATTCTTTAGTAAGGCCTTTTGCAACAGACCTATACATGTACACGTGCGAACTGAGCCAACAGTGTTAGACCCTGCAACTGTCCTTCCAAAGCAACTAGTTTTGCATGCTCCACTTTAAGTTAATTTATGTCAAAGGCATATTCCTCAAAAAGTGTTTGAATGTTAAAGTCAATGTTCATCATGACTTTTCCACTCATCTCTGCAGTTTCAAGTTCATGAATTTTCCGCTGCATTTGTGGTAGAATGTTGCTTTGAAATAATGACTTATCTGAAATATGTTTCCATCACTAGCATTAGTTTTCATTTTCTTTTTTCCTAAAGCCGACATACGAACTTTCAAACCCCTGTTATAGGATTCCCTTTCATCGCCGGAGATGGTTTTTAAAGCAACATCTATGGCGTATTCAGAAAATTTCGAAATCGATGTAATTGAATGAGTTATGTTGTGATAAATGTATCCAGTTGTTAGACTCTTATGTCACTTTGCCATAAACCTAAATGATATCAAGTAGTCGGTGTTAGGGTGATTTAACAGAAGACATGCATAATACTTTTTCTGCTTCATTTTTAAACTTCACAGATTAAATTAGTTTTGGGCAAAAAAACATTGGCCAAGTCAAAAAGCTTGGATCCGGATGAGTCGCCGAGTTATATGAAAGTAATGTTCGGTGTAAGCAGGGGTTAATTATAAAGATTGTAAGCAGTACATACCAAAATTTGATAGCCGTTTAATCAAGTTTTCGACTTGAAAATGTTGAGATTAAACCTAGCTTATATGTCGTGGTATATATTAGGCACTAATACACGCTTAACCTTATTTGTAATATAAAACAAAGTTGGGTAATATTTTAAAGGGATTGAATTTTGTCTTACATATTCATGTGGTAAGAATGTTTGTACGTGTACGTGCCATTGTTTTACTGTATGTACTATAATTGAGATAGCTCGGCTTCTAGAAAACACTTTACAGCAATCTCAAAGCTGTTACAGGGCTTTAAAACATTAGAAACCAAAACAAATAAGTTGAGATGTAATTTGACACTTCCTTCATTGGCATAAAACTAAGATGGCTGTCATTGGTTTACTGAATATACTTTATTTCAGATGTCTGGCCCTCTAGAAGGGATTATAAAACAATCTAAAATGTTGTTACGGGGCTTTAATACATAAGGAACCCAATGACAATTCTTTAATAATTATTTGAAAACTCCTTTTAATTCATTTGCATAAATCGAAGATGCCCGCCATCAAACCTCTCGGGAAACCAGTTTAAAATACCTAGATTTCTCATTATTATTTAGGGCTAATTGACCTTAATCACCCCCCAAAAATGAATATACTGAACTTCCAAGTTAAGCACGTTGGCTGCTGGACTATCCAGGCATTAATATGCTAGTACGTTATGATATACAGAATGATTTTACAACATTCTAGTGGCAAACCAAGTTAATAGTCCAAAGTCTAGTTAAGAACTGCTGTGTAGAATTGTACAAGATCATTACATGGCAAGCTATGATGAACACATCGTATGACTTGACGATGTGGCAAGCCACAGTGGGCCAAAGTTGTGGGTATATGTGGTTATCAAACACTTCTTCATCTTGATGCAGTACATCAGAACAGAGAGGGGAGGTGGCTAACCACTTTATCTAGAGGCTGTTCAACGGATGATGCCTTACCTCGTTTCCAGCGGGCATATCAAGTATGAACGATAATGCTATATCACTGTCGTTCAATGGTAGAATGCCATCAGGAGTCAAGGTGAACATGTCATGCAACACATTCCAACACGATATCTGGATAGGCATGTTCATGAGGTAATAATCCCATTCACCGAGGAATCAATAGAAACACACTGCGACACTTTGAAATCATTGGCACTTAATCGCCACATTTGAAACAAGTTGTTTGAAGACACTGCCTGTATGAGTGACTCGGATCATGCAGCAAGACAGGACACACGAAGAAAAGCAGCTATCAAGAACTGCAGCAGACGCAGCTGACAGGGCAAACATTCGTCAAAAGCTAGATCGGAGAATCGATCATCTGTTCACTAGCAAAGAATCTGACAAAATAATGAGTAGTGTCAGTGCTTGAGTGGCGTCTGCTCCCGTGAACCTAGATACGATTGTGGCCTCGAGAACAAACAGAAGGAAGAATTTGAAGGTTCTTGGTCAGAGGTATTCTTTTATCCCATTTAATAGAAGACGATGACAATGCAAATAACAAAAAAGCATGTACATATTGGTACAGCAAAATGTTTCAATACCACACTTCTCTTTTCACGTGTCATAAGACTTCATGCTAGCTGCAGAAACACAATAGACACCAATACATAACTATTGTATGAACTATATACACTGGCGACATCGATGTTTCGCTACTCGGGTGGCATGAGAACGGCAAAGACTATGGTAAAGTTGAGGAAGCAACTATAAGTTAAGAGGTCATTAAGAAACGTATTGTCCAAAGTCTAAAAAAAGGGTGCTAGATGATTCAGCTGTCCTCTGGATGATACACTGGGTAGCATATGGACAGTCCGCGACTTTGTTGTTAACTTCAACATCCGACTGTATCTTACTTCTAGCGATGTGTAGCTCGTGTTCGACAAGTATCAGGAATTATGTTCCAAGAGTACGACCAAATGCAATAGAACAGCAGAAGCAAGCAGAGTACATCGACTGGCTCTTAATTACCTCTTTCACCACATGAAGTTGTTCTGACTGTGTCAGGAAGTAAATCACATCTAATGGACATTATCTGTAAATAGCTGAATAGAGACAACCCATTGATACACAAACATTTCATCACTAGCAGGAATAACTCACCTGTTGACAAACATTGTGGGGAAGTAGTGATACACCGGGAAGACGTGTCTAAATTAAATGATGAGGCAGACTGCATTATTGCTTAACGAACAGTAACATCGACTGAATACTAAGAAGATATGTCAGTGATTGCGGATGACACCGACGTATTCATTCTTCGTCTTCATCACTTCTGTAAGCGACAGCTAACCAGTCACGTTTATGACATACAAGCTGCTGTTTAACAACAGCAGAGCAGGGTAGTTGGATACTTGTCATGCACACCCGGTCGGAATGTAATACATTTGCATGCTATTTCGGTATTAGTAAAATCAGGGTACTGAATGTACTGAGATAATGATGTTCTCCTTGCTACTTTTGGTTGACATATGCATTATTATCAGACATTACAAGACAGGCATTCAGCTTTTTGATCGCATAATTTGGATACAAATACGTATTATAATGTCTGAGGCAAGGACAAAATCATAGGCCAAAAAGGTTTGAAAGGGCAACACAGCCATACCAAAGCTGAAATCTTTACCTCTCACAACAGAATGATCAACGAGCACACCTGCAGGTTGTGTGAAAACACGTTTAGGATCTAGACCCTACTCGCTACTAGCTCGTACATTACATGAATACGTTTGTGACGGCAGTTCAAAGATCATATTGCCTAAACCGATACATGAAAATGTATACCTTGCTTCTCAAATTCTTGTACTGATTCGCTGTCTTGTGAAAAACCTTGCAATTCATGGAAATTTAGATGTGTTAGCGGCAAACTACTGGCTCTGTATTCTGTGGATGATTGATGAGAACTGTCATAACGCACATTATGAATGTGAGGTAGCCTCTGATGGAGATGACGATGATGAAAATTATACACAAAGGTATTAATGCCAACACAGACAAATGAGAGGAACACCATGTTGATAACTGTGTTCAATGGCATATGAAATAAGCTCATATATCACAGTAGTTTAAGGAGAAGAAATGTAAACGATTTATGTATGCGCAATGGCTTGCTTTGCATAAACACTACTAGAACCCAATGTATTCTCAGCAATTTTACTCTATATAATGGATATCTGAAAAATGCCATTATGGACTGGTGCCTGTTAGCTTAAACATATTCTAACGTATACATCAATAATAAACTAATAATATCAAAATCAAAGTGTTTAATGGTATGTCACCATTTAGATCAATCAAGCATGTCATTAAAAAGTTTAGCAAACTGTAAAGAGATTGATAACGGCCATTTTGGAATATGCAAATGAATTTTATACATTTTAATTGTAATATAAGATGTAAGTTATGGGACTTCTATTTTTTTCAAATCACTGAAACAAATCATTTAATATGTACCGAATATTGTTTCCAGAATATGGTAATATGAAACCGATCTCCCGAGAGGTTTGACGGCGGCCATCTTAGATTTATGCAAATGAGGATTAGTCAAATCATATTAAAAATTATTTTATTGGGTTCTTTTTGTCTACAAGCCCGTTAAAGCATGGTAAATTGTTATAAATTCCCTTCTAGAAGCCGAGATATCTTAGTGGAAATACATCCAGTATACCAAATGACGGCAATCTTGGTTTATGCAAATGAAGGAGTTGACAAATCGTACTTAAAGTTTTTAATTGGGTTCCAAATAGCTTAAAGCCCTGTTAAAACATTTAAGGTTGTTCTTAAATCCCTTCAATAAGCCGGGACACCTTAATTATAGTATATTCAGTCAAACAATGGCGGACATCTTTGTTTTATGCAAATGAAGGAGTTGTAAAATCATCATAAAATGTATTGCACTGTGTTCCGTATGTTTTTAAGTCCCGTTTCAACATTTTACATTGTTTTAAAACCCCTTCTAGAAGCCGATGTATCTTAATTATAGTATATTCAATAGAGCACTGTCGGCCATCTTGGTTTTATGCAAACTAAAAAAATGCCCAAAGATGACAGGATGTCATCAAGCGGATTGTTAATATTTATAGTCTCAGTGACCCGATTCAACCAAAAACATTGTACATTCTCTACTTCCAGGTTTACCTGTAAACTCCTTAATGGCTACTATGTCAAGTTAGACCAGCTATACACTCAAAGTAAATGTATTAGCTAACTCTAAGTGTGTCATTCACGAGTGTTCTGTTATTTTGCATCCGGATCAGACGTCGAATAATGTTTCGTCTATTAGTGTTCCAAGCTGTTTGACACTCAGTGAATAGTTTCACCAATGTTTAAGTAAATCAAACAACAGATAACAAACGAAACAGATGATAATATTAACAGAGGACACTGTATAACGGGAGGCTAAACGTTAAGGTTTTTTTCTGCCCGCGGGATAACGGGTTTAAACCATTAACTCGATAATAATCATGACTCATGCATTTGTTTAATTTTCCACACAGCTTGATTCCAGATAAGACGCCGAGATCATGCTGTCTGACACTCGTTCTATAGTTTCACAAAAGTGGAAACGTGATGTGACGAATGGATTTTGAGTAGGCTGCATATTTTTCTACGGGGATTGGTGCAGACCACTCTAACACGGGCACGCCAGATAATCTATACTATCAAAAGAACGAACTAATTTTTCTAGCCGATTTGCAGACCTTACGGTGTATGGTCTGGCCAAAGTAACCACTCATACATTTAGAGTACATATTGCAGTTGCGTAGTTTTCTCTCAGATACGTACGAAATCCAGTAGTTTGGACACAAATTTCGGGAATCCACAAATTTCTGAAATAGGAAAATATAAAATTAGAAACCGGGATATCCCTTATCCCCAACGACAAACCCGTGCTTATAACCACATAGTTTAACCTTTTCCTGCTAGCACGGCTGTCATTTATTACAGTTTATAGCTAGATCAGATACCATGCCTCATGGAGACTGATCTTGCCACAACAGTTTTGAAAATCCAGCTCTGATTTCAGATTTTTTAATTGTTTTATCCATTATAAAGCAAATGACAGTTTTAGCAGTCATCAAATTGTATAGCGGTGAAAGTGTGTATAATCCACGTGGTGAGAGAGGGACTGCATTCCGGTAACAAAAGGCATATTCAAATATTTTTCCAACACGTTAAAAAGTCTGCAGGTTACAGCTGATTTTGTTCAAACATTTTGGATTCTTCCTGAAGGCATGGACTTACATAGAATATGTAAGTCCATGCTTAAGGGTAAGAAAAGCAAGCTTTCTCAAGGTATGTATAAGGAGATATGGGGTTTACAATTATTGTCAGCTGATTTTGAAACAGCTGCGTTTGACAATTGGCGTTTACAGCCCTGTCTGTAGAAGGACTAGGTCCATTCATATTTTTTCTAACAAGTTAAAAAGTTGTTTGCTGCAGAGTCATACATAGATGCCTCTACTAGGGAAAAGCTCATAAATTCTGCAGCTTAATCGTAAACTCAAAAGAGATATGCATATGTATTGAATGATCTTAAGGTTTTAAAGTATCCTGTTTTGTTGTGTGTTTTTTTTGTGTTTTTTTTAGGGGGGGGGTCCCCAGGAAAGGCCAGATCTCTTCCACAAAATCAATCAAAAGTCTGAGTGTTCATTTTCATATGACCCTGGCCATTTCTTAAATGTTTTGTTGAAAAGTGTGGTGATCTAGAAAGTAGGGCTTTCGCAGTCTTGGAATTTGTGTCTCTACTGTTTGCCTTCATTAGCATTCTCGGAAAAATCAAAAGGTGAAGACCCAGACCAAAGTCTTCGTCATTAAAACAGCAATTAATGAAATTTACCATTTTTAAATCACGTGATCGGTAAATGACGAACAACAGTGATGCAGAAAGCTTCTACACCTCTCAACTACCGCCACTTTATCACATTTCAATGGTCGTTTGATACTGGCTTGACTGTATCATATTTATGCATACCTTCTTCTGTAGCAGATAACGCCAGCCACTACAACAGCAACACAGGCAGAGATCAACAACGGCACGCCGATCTTGATAGGTACTGTAACACAAACATGTTTTATTTATGCTTTGAAAATGGAGGTATGTGTGATTGTTTGGATTTTACGACGCTTCACCAAACTTTTAGTCATTTCACCATGCCTAGCTAATTGCTGATGGAGTAAGACTCCAGTAGCCGACCTGATCCTTCGAGCATAGGCGGGCATCTAGGTAGAACAACCAACCCTCCACAAATCCGCCAGGAAACTTCCCAATATGAAAACAGAAACAGTACCAGACCGGGTTCAAACCCATGCAGTGAGCTGCTTATTGATTATGAGTTGAAGACTGTTACCACTCGGCCACGGAGACCACCAATCGTTATGTTTAATCGTCTACCATAAAGCAAACTTGTTTGCTCCGTCATGCCATTTTTCTTCTTTATGCATAGTCGGTTTACACATATTAAATTCCAAGAATTACTTTGTGAAAAACAAAGTTTCACAAGAAGAAAGTGGGACCTGTCATGCAACCTGTTTGTCTCATTGTCATCTGGAAACGTTACATAAGTATAGTGGTGCATTTTATCTGTTGTAACGCGCATTTGTGGTGGCGAATTATGGGTGAACATTATAGTAAAATATAGAAATACTGTTATGCAATATTTTCATTCTACATTAAGTAATCACTTGTCTGAGAGACCATCAAAGCACGTCAAATAATAAGGTAGCTTAATTAAGATTTGGCATAACTTACATTTTTCCTTTCCGTTTTCTGGAATTGATGTGGTTCTTATTCCTGCTGTTGGGAACATTGTTGAGACTGGCGTTCCTGTTGTTGATATGGTGCTTTCTATCGCTGTTGTGAACATTGTCGAGACTCGCTTTTCTAGAAATTATTAAATATGAAGGGGAATAACCAGAGCAAATACTAAATAACTAACATGATTTAATTTGCAATTTAACCTGTCTTGAGCGGCCTTACATGAAATAAATTGTGTGCTGGTATTTGGGACAGGTGATCGCTTAATCCAGAATAAAAGTAATACAGACAAACAGTTTGCATTGCGTTCCTTCTACATTATACAACCAAATGTCTTTAGCGTTTGACTGTTTACACCCTATCATATGTTCGCTGAAACGAGGTTTGACTGTATCATTAGGACTTATATTTACTTATAATTTATTTCTAATTTAACACTTACTCCCGCATGTTGTTTTAGACTTATCAACAAGGAATGGATATGATGAAAATGACAAATATCTAAGGAATGGGAAAGGCTAATTGAAATCATTGTTAAAAGTGGAGCATTTGCTCGTTACGAGCAAATACTTCACTTCCAACAATGTTTTCCATAGTTGTCTGCTGCAAAAAAAGCCAAAATGCGTTTTTATGGAGTAAAGGGTTAAACGCTCTCGAGCACAGTTGATTAATTACGTAACAGTAAGTTCGCGAATACAGCGTCAGACTGCTAGTCTGATAACAAACATGTCGCCTGTTGAGCATAGATTATGTCTCCATGGTGTCTAAACTGTTGCACATGCTATATTGCTGATCTAGCACAACATTGTTACATATATATATATATACTTCGTGTAGATAAACGCATTCGCTTTTTAACGACTATTGCTTAAATGAAAACCCTACGTAATGTTATCCGTTCCGGGAAAAGTTTTTATTAAGATAACGTTGATATTTTTCTAAAACCACGTAAGTTCCATTTCGGCAAATCGACAGTTACGTTGTTTTGACAAACAATCGTCGATGTCCGTCATAAAGTACGTAACTGTAATTTTAGCAAATTACACATACACGATTGTACAAGAAATCATCGGTTTTCTTTTAAAACCACGTAGATCTATGTGCCATGTTTTTTATTAAAAAGGCACATACGTGCATTAAGAAGAAAATCGACGATAGATAATATACGCAACTGTAATTTACGTGTTAACCTGAGGCAGTTGACACAAAAGAATCATGATAGTGGTGAAGCTGACTGCAATTTTACACATATTACCGAATTTAGACATTTCATTCAATCCCCTTCTTGCTAAATTTTTATATGTGACTCCACTCACTGTTAATATTAATAATCTAATTTTTTACACCAGCAACCTATATAAAGCACATTTATGTATAGAATCTAGAGAACATGCATGAAAGAAAACTCCTATAGATAAACAGTGAAAACCATGATAAGACTGCAATATTCGTTAATGTACAGGATTTATAACAGAATAGTTGTGACATTTTCTAACCGACGCATATGGCATCAGCATTTGTCTGGTCACGTCTACACCCCATCTCAGGCTGCCCATCTTTATCGCGTATATTCACAAGACTATAAAGGACAGGAGTGCCACGACCTGAAAGATAAAACTATATATATGAACAATAAAACTATCCAAAGATTAAATTTATAATACAAGCTGGTGTAACAATTGTGTGCATGTCAAACAGTTTATGTTCAGATACGAAGTTCAAATTGAACCCTATTCACCCTCTCGCCGCCGAAGTTAAAATGGCGGTTGCAACCCGTTTTGGATCAAACATTCAACGAAATGAATAACAGAAATAATTACTTTTCCGAAACCCTTTAACCCTTTAATTTGATTGCCCAAAAGTGAAGTCCTTGATCAGAAGCCGTCTTCTAAGAGGACAATTTCAGCAAACGATAGGAAAAGGTTAAAATATAAATTACTTGATGTGTTGTCATATGACGACATATCTTACAACATGGAAAACAACATTGACCCAGACGAAATGGATTGATGTAATGTAAAAGATCTACCTTTAAATGTTCGAATAAAATCATCTGTGCGGAAATATGGAGTCCAATAAGGGTCTGTACTTTCTTCAGGAAACAATGGAATAGTGCTGGTGTATCTTCTTGAAAAGCAGTCATCAGCTGACTCGCTCCATCTTTTGTTTTCACCTAAAATAAAGCACACATAGATATATCAATATGTCATTATGCAAATGAAGACAGGTCGATATAATGCCGTTGTCCAAAACGGCAAATAACGGTCCGTCTTCAATTGCATAGAGACGGTTCAATACAGTGAATTTTCGATAGCTCGAAATTCGATAACTCGAAATCCTAATTTGTCGATCTTTTAAGCTGCACCAATAT
>JAULCE010085766.1:0-12841 GCA_032359355.1 Macoma nasuta | reverse complement strand
GAGGGAGTGTGTTATGGCTTAAACAGTAGTAGACAAAATATTTGCATGTGCAAAATCTGCCTGGCGGTGAAGGGGTTAAACATGGATTATCCCACTGTAACACGATTAACAATGTACTCCTAATGATATTTTTAGACTCATCCACTAGGAAGGAATCTGATTAAAATATAAAAATAGTGACAAAAGAAAATTACCATTGAAGGCAATGGAGCATTTTATCGTTACGAGCAAATGTAACTCGATTTTCTACAATGTTTGCAACAGCTGTTAGAAACAGAGGCGCTAAAATGAGCTTAATATGTGCACGAAGAGGTTAATTCAAGCGTTGTGTGAATGACCAAGCAGCATTTTGACGTGTACCTAAATATATTTTTGTGCAAGGTTTTAAATATGAATTGTAATTATAATAATAAGAAGAAAAGGGGCAATACCACGAAAACCAGTTTGTTTAGAATTGGTTCTGATCTTGACCTTCAAAGATGCCATCTCAAAAGAAGGTCTAAAATTACATTTTACCCATTACTCCATATGCTGTGTTTGATTTACTCTCAATGCAAGTATATGATGACTTGGAACAATACCTAAGAGAAACTGATTGGAACAAGCTTTAAAAGCTAAATTGTCAACAATGCTTTCAATAGCCAATATTAACAGTGACGCTGAAGCATTTCTGTGGAGAAAAGGGTTAAGACAGAGTCGATTGATAAAAGACTTATCATATTTACATAAAATGTTATTAGTTAAGGCACACATTTAAAACAAATAGACATAGAACAAACATCGCGCATGTGCATAACATGACATTGTATTGTCGTTTACTTTTTTATCACTGTGATGTGCATGTAGTGATGTGAAAAGAAATGGAGTCGTATTAAAAAAGTGTATGTGAATCAAAGACTAAAATGTAAAACAAGGCTTTATTTGAATGATTCCCAAAGTTACAACACGGTATTTAAATTTATCAAAAAGTTAAAACAATATATTTTCTCTTAGAGCTTCTTCAATATTTCGGTTGTTTTATCAACATTCTCGACATAACGAAATTGAAAATATAAAAGCACGATATTGATAGAATATGAAAACCTTAACAGAAATCTATGTTTCTATATGATTGAAAATCGCTTTGACATTAATCGAATTACGTGAAACTTTGAAATTTTAAATTTGAATCAATGAGTGTACGTAATTAGTTATAAACAACGATGGTAAGCTTTATATAATCTTTAGTAAATCGTATCATTGCTATCCGCATGCTTGATTGTAACATCGGCGGTCATTTGCATTGATTATCATATAATATATTAAGATTTTTAATCATTTCACTCACAAATTAGTTTTAGACAAAAAACACAATGAAACAATTTGAGGAAAATTATGAATATCTTGGCAAAAGGAAAATGCCATTTTTGTCTTTTTGAAAACATTGTGGAAAAGGCGCTTCTATGGAAATGATTTATATAATAAATAATACAACAATATATCAGACAGACTTGCAGCAGGTTCAAAACATGCTATTCTCATATCGTCGGTGTCGGCAAACAGAACAGCTTAACGTAATGATGCCAAACTTGCGATTGTCTCATGTTTGAACGACGCCACTGCTTTTTTTGATATCTCTTAAACGTTTTTAAGCGATGATAATGCAACATAAGCCATCCATTGCAAAAACGGACTAATGGTATCTTTAGAATCTTTATATGCTCAGGAAAGAGCGGCCTCCATATGGGTTGCATAATTATAAAACTAAGAAATGATATACGCATTTGAAAAACTACATTTCAGTCGTTGAGTATTTCAACCCTTTTGCCGCAAATAACGACGTAAGTTGCTTGCTCTTGCTATTATTTTAACCAGCTGGGATTCAGGCCGACGTCGGGTAGCTGTTTCACACCCATGAATACGTTTTACCAAAGTTTATGTTTGACCAGACGACGTTTCATAGTAATGGTTGAAGTACACAGGCTGTATACGATAGTTCCTTTGAGACAAATTCTCTAGACACTGTAAAATGTATAAATCAGATCTAACCGATATGTCGACACAATTGGTGCCCGTAGTATGTACGTGGTCTCAATTTATATCACTAAATAATGTAATACTTTGTAATTTGTCGAATTTGCTTTGACGCCAAATAATATTTCATTTCTTGTCTGCATCGTTCTTCAAATCGTTCCGAAACCCTCCTGTGATATTGCATATTTTAGAATATTGATTTACGGTTAAGTAAAGAGCTAACGTATACATTTATACAAAGTATATTAAATAATATTACTCTGGCCGAAACTAACAAGCAGAGGAACACGTTTATTTTGATATGAAAAGTGGTAGTTCTGGAAAAATCTTAAATTCAAATTTATTTCGTTTCTCGTAATTCGATAAATGTCAAAGAGATTTTCAATCATTTTAAAACATAGATTGCTGATAAGGCTTTTATATTCTATCAAAATCGTGCTTCTATATTTTCAAACTCGTGATATCAAGAATGTTATATTGAAGTAGCTCTAAGAGAATATATATTGTTCTAACTTTTTGATAAATCTAATTACCGTTTTTTAACTTTTGGAATATTTCCAATCTCAAGAAGAGCATTATTTTACATTTCAATTTTTGATTCACATACACTATTTTAATACGACGCCATTTCTATTCACATCAGTACATGTACATCACAGTGATTGAAAACGTACACGACAATACAATGTCATGTACGTTTGATCTTTTTATACACGAACAAACAAAATCTAAATGACGGTAATCGCACATTAACATTACATTTTAAAACGTACAAAACAGTGTTCGATCAGTAGACCCCAAACTGGCAAAACTGGAATATACATAACTGAATATGTACTGCGCACCCAGTGAACGTTTCATTGAACTATAAAGTATAAAACTTATCAAATTAATAGCATTACTATGAAATTGATAGTTGCAAAATGGCGATTATTGTAAAAAATATATCAGTTTGAAATGTAAATTTAAACAATAAAAATATAACTAATTATTATTTAGTGCATCAACCATTAATTACATGCGCGTAACTTTGTTTCCTGAATATTGTGTCGTTTTAATAAACGTGTGCCGCTGTTGGTACTCTAATGAACAAGTCGACACCGTAGTTCAGATAGGTATGCTGGTGGGGTAGGTCCTCTTCGACTACAGCGACAATTTTTATTCATATTTATAATGTTTTATTCAGATCATATTTAAAAAATAGTGGATACATGTGATATGAACATATATAAAAGTAATACATTCATATAAACCTTTTCATTATAGGCCGTCAACGATCCTTGAATGATCAAAGATTAGGGCTAGTCCACTTGTAGACTGTTCTAGGTAAACCAACGTATAGAGCGCGCTTTTGTCACGGGGAACGATAGGTCAAAATATGTCTGACCGATGTGTTGCAAAATGCTGGTTTACCTAAACATGGACCAACCCTAATCTTTTACCATTCAATGGTCGCTGACGGCCTATACCAGCATGTACCTCTTTGTCTGAACCGCCGGCTTGAAAAATGTCAAATGCACGTGTGCATTCTTCATCAGTTATTCGCGACATATTTATTTTAGTGAAACAAATGTGTTTTTATGTGTGTTTTCCGCTAAAGAACAATAAACTGGCCAAATATATTGATTTTCTTAGGCCTTTTAAAAAATACTCGAGCTCAGTTATGAAGTCATATATGTGAGCACGTGCAAATGCGGACAATCATCACGGTAGGTGATTTCACTATTTTTATATTGCAACTATAGAACAATGTAAAATTGAAACTATTTCAAGCCGATATTTTAAGTTATATTTCAAAATATCAAATTCGAAAAAGGTCTAGTAAGGACATCCTCTCAGTGGTGTATTTGTTTTTTACACTGTGTATTGCAAGGGAATCAATTTTAAGAAAAAAACTGTGACTCAATTTACAACGTAAGATATTTCATCTTTGTGTTTGAATACGTCTCAATATATTAATTACCATAACCGACTCAAGCGACTGCAGATGGTAAAATGTGTATTTCACCGAACCGCATTCTTGATAAATTAATACACTCAATGATAACGTGTGGGTGTGTTCGCAAATGCAGACATTTATTTTCCCTTTCTACCAGGTAAATAATTAAAGTTAAGCAAGTACATACATTAAATAAATCATTCGCACATTATTTACCAATCCGTTGCACGCAAACGTTTGAATTCAAAACATAATTAGCATGGTAAAGTTCAAAGTCAAATTGTAATTTCATTTTTTATTTATTATTTGATATTTTTACTTAACAATATGCGCATAGTTTATAAGATTAAGTTCGTAAAATAAGACTTGTTCAGGTTGAGTTAACATTATTCGGTCAGTTTCGTACGCACATACTCTCTTGTTGTCCTAGTTCATACACATATAATATTCAACATGTTTAGCGTTACACACATAGTTGCCTTCTTGAATCAGAATAAGTTGAATTAACTCTTTGCTCCACATGCTATTGTATACTAGCCCCCAATTAACACTCTTATGAAATATATGAAAGACAAGGCAAAATAGTGCGTTTTTTAAATTGTAGTGAAATCATAGTTGGAAATGGAGCCTTTTCTCGCTACGAGCGACTGATCCATTTCTTACTATGTTTTCAAAGATCATTAGTTTCATTGGCCCGGCCCCAAAGGCGTTTCTGTGGAGGAAAGGGTTAAGAATGATATATTATATATCTACTTTTATTGAATTGAAAACAGTTATAACTCTTAAATCCAACACTTAAGGCATTTATATAAACTTGTAAGAAATAAATCAACCAAGATTATAACGTTGAGCATGTAACCATTGTCAGTGGAATTGAAACTGACTTGTAGTATAAACAGATTAAACATTGACCTGCAACTCTCTCTAAAACACGTCATTGAAGCGACCAGTTTGACAATTGGAACTCCATAACGATCAAATTTTATCTAATTAGTACGCTTATGTACGATTTCAATTAATAGATTCCCAATAATATACTGTATTATGAATGAACAAATATCCTTATGAACTCTGCAACACCTAGGAAGGCTGGTCAATGTCACTATTGCTAAAAAAGAAAGCAAGACACAGTTGTTTTTCTGCTTAATGTATTTTAATGTGTGTCTTATAACATAACATTTTTTGTTAATATGTTAAGTCTTTTATCAATCGACTCTGTCTTAACCCCTTTTTTTCACAGAAATGCTTCAGCGCCTCTGTTGATATTAGCTATTGAATTTGGCATTTTAAACTATTGCCAATCTCTACCATTAGATATTGTTCCAATTCATCATATATTTGAATTGCGAGTGGGTCAAGCACATCATATGGAGTAAAGGGTTAAATGTATGTTTAGACCTACTTTTGAGATGGCATCTTTGGAGGTCACGATCAGAACCAGTTCTAAACAAACTAGTGTTCGTGGTAATGACACCTTTCGTCCTATTATCATAAATACAATTCATATGTCAAACCTTGCACACAAATATTTTTAGGTACACGTCAAAATGCTGCCGAGGCACCAAGTCGGCTATTTTGTTCTAAATGCGCAAATTATAGTTTATGTGTCAATTGTCTCGGTGCAAACAAACAGTCCTGGCCTTGTATTCACAAACCTATTCTCAGACATAAGTCTGAGGATTAATCTATAACCCTTTTGTCCAAAGAATAATCTTTAATCCTTTTGTTTGGTGTTCAGCTTTTATCAAAATGATAGAAGCTGACTTTCAAACGAAACGGTATGATATTTTTCCATTTTCTATTTATAACGCGGTGGTGAAAACACGGCCCGGAGGTAGCCTGTCTAAACATGTTTGGTAATTTAACAGACTCATATTGCAACAAGGACACAATATTAGATTAAACGATTCGAAACTCTCCCTATAGGTAAGTATGTTGATGAATTATATATAGCGTGCATTCTCTTTCCCGAGCGTGCACGTTTTTTTAAGACTAGAGCTTCAAACTATGTCATTCACACTACTATTGTATTAACTCATTCGTGCACATATTAAGCTCATTTTAGCGCCTCTGTTTCTAACAGCTGTTGCAAACATTGTAGAAAATTTAGTTACATTTGCTCGTAACAATAAAATGCTCTATTGCCTATTCTGAATAAAGATGCAATTTAATGGTAATTTTCTTTTGTCACTATGTTCATATTTTAATCAGATTTCTTTCTTGCGGATGAGTCTAAAAATATTATTAGGAGTAAAGTGTTTATCGTTTTACAGTGGAAGAACCCATGTTTAAGCATACG
Organism: Macoma nasuta; assembly: GCA_032359355.1. Taxonomy (NCBI): domain Eukaryota; kingdom Metazoa; phylum Mollusca; class Bivalvia; order Cardiida; family Tellinidae; genus Macoma; species Macoma nasuta. The sequence continues at coordinate 6,590 of JAULCE010085766.1, read as the reverse complement.
TTCAAATACCGCCAGTAGGTTCTACCTGTAAGCTTTGTCTTAAGATTTACTTAACACTTTTCAAGTATATGATATCTACTTGCGGAAATAAACATATTGTTGGAAAAGTTCATTTTTTCTCTAATTCGGACCATTTGCCTTTCCGTTTTGGGTAGCATAGGTTTTTTGTTTAAGATTGGTATTAGTCGTTTCGGTATTCCGCATATTACAGTCACTGTGGTACCAACGTTCGCGTTAAACACCGATCAATGACAACAAACCGTTTAGTGTCAGACCGGACGCCGACTTACTCGGCTTTGTTACACAGCTTCAAACTGTGTGACGGTTGTTGAAGTTTAATTCCACTCTGCCAGGTCAATAATTCTCGACAATACCTCTAATGACATGCACAGTCATGTTCAATAATATGGTCAAAACAATAAACAATTGCTAGTACCACAGCTACTGTACATTGGAAGAAAGGCTATATTCATGTTGAGGAGAGCCAGTGAATATATTCTCTGAACAGGAGATGTCTGATCAGGGTCTGTACAGTTTGCAGGTGGAGTATGAACGACCTGACTTTTAATGTAGTTTCATCATCGTAATGCTGAATATTATACTTAGACGGAGTTTTAATATAAACACACAGTATCATTCTGAATTATGAAATAGAAACGCGTGAGTGTCTCGTCTTAAATGCCACGTGCAATGTTACTCATGCATTAAAATTGGAAAATATTCAACTTTAAACAACTTCGGTTATCAGCAAGTAGATAACGTCGAAAAATTGCGCTAATAGAACATGTAATACTTGATATACTGTTAATATTAATAAATAAATCATCGACTTTTTGATGACATGATCAAGTTCTTTTATCTACTTTTTGTTATCTTTTCAGAATTTTAAAACCTGAATTGTTTTGTTCTGTGTCAATCTGAATATAACAATTCGACACGAATCACACTAGGTATATAAAGTAACGACATTTGACAGTGTGATAATTATAACGAAATTAATTGATAAAATTAAATTCAAATTTCCCAACGGAATTCGTTAGATAAATAGCACACTTTAAAGCTATCTATTTGTTTTTGGAAAGACGTAGTCTGATCCGCTTCGTTTTTGATTTGTTTTATCCAAGACAGAAACAATTTTAATGATAGCGGTAGTAAATAGAACTTGTTTGTTAAAGTGATAATGAAATCTGTAAGGTTTAGTTTATTTCGCGAACGACGAATGTTATGTAATAAAATGGAATTATTTTTGAAAATGAAATTGAAATCGTGAGCTTTGTCTTTAGTGGTGCATAATTTACCGGTTGCAAAACTAGTGCAAAATGTGAAACGCGGTCTTAGGTGAATATGTGTGCATATGAGAGTGCATCTTTTACACTCACGCATATACTAATTGATGTGTATTCCCTTTGACTGTAAACAATGTAGACTTGTATTAGACTATAGATGCAATACGTTGTAGCAGAGCTGTATCAACACTGTTGGCATATCCACACGCCTTATTATCACAACATGTCTTACGTAAAATCATACACAGTAGTCACCATATGAATAGAAACAAAGTGTCAGTGAACCTATTACATGAGTGTGTATATTTAAATTATATATTATACGTTAAACTGGCTAAATAGATATAGAAACAGTGACACGATGTACCTTTTATTGTTAACGTGTTAAAAAAACTGCACGAATATTTCATATAATTAACCGAACATAATCAACATGTCCTTAATGTTTTATTTATATTTACTGAACCCTTTACTCCATTCATACACCTGATGTCGCCTCTCTATCCGTCACATTGAAAACACTGTTCGAAATGGAACATTTGCTATGGGGAACGATAGGTAAAACATGTCTGACCGATGTGTTGCAAAATGCTGGTTTACCTAAACATGGACCAACCCTAATCTTTGACAATTCAAGGGTCGCTGACGGCCTATACTAGCATGTACCTCTTTGTCTGAACCGCCGGCTTGAAAAATGTCAAATGCACGTGTGCATTCTTCATCAGTTATTCGCGACATATTTATTTTAGTGAAACAAATGCGTTCTTTTTTTATGTGTGTTTTCCGCTAAAGAACAATAAAATGAGCAAATTGTCAATTTTTGTCAAAGCCATTCATTTCAGGAAATAGAGCAAATGGATAGTTTCCCATACTGTTTTCAATAGGCAATTGCGAGAGTTATGTCCAAGGTCGACGCGTAAATGGATCAAAGTGGTACACAATACCACCCAATGCTAATAACATATAACCGCTAAGGATCTCTATTAACAGTCGCCGGAGACAGTATGATGGGTTTTGTTTTGCTCAAAAAGTGCGTCAGTGCACGATATTACCACTGGTGGAACAAGTGTTCTCCGCCCCTCTCTTTAACTACTTAAGTGGTCTACTTTGTCTAACGTACTTCATATTTCGTGAAACTGTTTCCCGGGTATCATACAGCTTTAGTCCTAATCCGACGGCGGAACACTCGGACTAGTCGTGAATAGCGGGACCGATTTTAAGGTAGTTGATATGTGAAAGTGTAAACGAACATGAATGGTTATTGTTTACTGTGATTAGTTCCGACGGGAGAAGAAATATGATGATGCAATTTAAACAAAGCATAAGAGTTAGAAGAAACTCTTTTATGTAAATCGTTCTCATAATAACCGGCCGTTTCTAAGAGTGCTACGTAAGTGCTTCCGTGATGCCTTGTTAAAGATTCCATTAAGCAATTATGTGTCATTCCATTGTGAAGAACATAGAATATTGATGCTGTGTTTTTACAGGAGGAGATGTTCAAGACAATGCCATGATTGTTTGTAGTTAATGCTAACAGATACTCTCAAGATGTAGACCAGGTCTTGCTTTCACTAAACTTCTCAAGTCGAAATTATGCTCAAACTCAAACTTCAGATATCACCCTTGATATTTATGCTACTTGACTGAAAATCTGTATGCCAGTTCAACAAATAATTCCATAGGTGCAATCAAAATTTTAGTGCAGTTGCAATAAAGTTGAATGGATATTCCAAAGTTTAAATTTGAATTAGAGCAAGATCCCAGCTCGAGATGTTAAGTTAAAACCAGACCAATCCTGGCTTTTATCGTGAGAATTTGTTAGCTTCACATTTGTAACTTTTGTATTATTCTCTAAATCATATTGCGTATGTGCTAAATATTTGCTTGTCAGTTAACAATTCCATGTGTCACTTGATAATACAATTTCAATGCAGTTCCAAAGACAACTGAACTGAAGTTGAGCAAACTTGTAGATCAAGCATTTGTAGTGATAATGGGACATGGGCGTTGAATAAATGTGTCAGAATGGAAAATACAATAACATAATTTGCCGTCTCACAATTTCAAGTGCGGATTAGTTTTGTGTACTTACGTTTCGTTTCTGCCAGCGTTTGGGTTAATTGTACGCTAAATGGCGGATAGCGATAACTCTAGAAGAAAGGCAGCTTTTTATCTTTATCTCGCTACGAAATTTGTAGACTGATCAAAGATTCGTCTGCTTTATTTCCTAAAGTCGTCCCATTTCATCAACATTTAGTGAAACAATTGACTGAGTCACATTAAGAAGATATGAATCACTCAAGATACATGCATTGTTTAACCTAGTCCGGTTTGCCCTAAACGTACCAACTTGAGATCTAACTTAATATTAAAATCTATTATATCTGAATTTGAAATGTTAAGCTCTCAGCTCGATATATTTAAAGTTGGGCCTGGTACATGTATAGCGTTTTTCCGAACATACGTCGACTGGTTTATGTCTAAACCTCGTGTCTACTGTTCCCCGGGGCATATTTGTTGTTCTTTAATATATACAGCTCCTCGACCAGCTATTTCCAGACTAATCCACACGGTAAAACACTGCTGAAACAAAATATAGGCACACGAAAAATGCCATTTTGAATTGTGTTGAAATCATTGGAGCAAATTGGCTTATTTTAGACTGCGTTGTATGTAATGATGCCACTTCGTGACATTGGCAGGGAAAAAGTTAAGAATGCAAATGTGCACACAGTGTATTAACCGTTCATAAATAAAGAGAATATTACATGAACCTGAGAAATCTTGACGTACAGAACTGAATCTAACAACCTTGCCGATTGAATGGATTTCACTCCTAGTCGCTCCGTTCTAGTTATATATAAGTCCGGCTCAAAACTCTCATAAACCGCACGCTGCGCTTTGTAAATCGCAGCACGTGGTGTTTAAAGTTTTTGAACTGGGTGGTACGCCATATCATGCCAGAACTGGCACCAGTTCTGTTCCGAGGTTATGTATATGAAAGCGCGGCAAGGCCAGTCAATATTGAATGAAAGGCTTTCGAAAACGCCAACGTATTTATAATTTATTTATTATTTTGTTTTATTTATTGTTGTAAAGTATTAGATCCAAAATCAGTTACAATCGACAATTTTTAATTTGACAACAAGTGAGTTAAAGTATTGAACCACTTGTTGATATCATTGCTGAGTATCGTGTCGTTTTCATGAGTTCGCAATATCGTCTGTCCAAAGTGATATGGAACATGACCAAAGAATAATCCTATACCACCATATGCGACTCCAGTCGACATTGCAAACAAGTATAGTATTAGATCACACGCTGATCAGTGACTTCACTTTTTGCAAAAATATTTATTCCTAATATTAGTGTATCGGAAAAGCCAAAGTTAGTTTGACTATTTCTGTTATCTATGTAGTTAAAATATTGTATTCAAAACAAGTTACCACCGACATTTTTTTCAAATTTGGCGGCAAATGGATTAAAGTGTTGAATCACTTGTTGATGTCATTGCTGAGTATCGTGTCGATTGCATGAGGTCGCAATATCGTCTGTTCAAAGTGATATATATTCTAAATGATAGTATTACTCTCTTGACAGTTCTTCTTGAAATCATAAACTGAAGAAAACATTGTAATAGTATCGCATCTCGATTAATACTTTTAGCGGCAAAAAAAGACAGAAAAAATGAAAGAGGAATGTGCCAGGTAGCAGTTTGTTATGGGTAAACCTAGTGGATAAGAGCTGAGAGTCATTAACCAACATGTAGTGGCCGATCATCACTGCGGGCGTGCCATATGGAAAATGACCAAAGATTAACCCTTTTACCACCATAGGCGACTCCAGTCGACATTGCAAACAAGTATAGTCTTAGAACAAACGCTGATCAGGGACTTCACTTTTTGCCAAAATATGTATTCTAAATATTCTAAATGATGGTGTTACTCTCATGACAGATTTTCTCGAAATCATAAACTGAAGAAAACATTGTAATAGTATTGTATCTGGATTAATACTTTTAGCGGCAAAAATAGTAAGAAAGATGAAAGAGGAATGTGCCAAGAAGACATCATGTAATCTGAGAGTTTTGAACTGGTTTGTACGGAATATTTCACCGCAAACACACCAGTGCGAATTAGAGCGAAACCGGTAAAAACGTCGATTTAATTAGTTTCAGAACTATATCAGATTCGTTCGTAATCAGCCTCGCTGTTTAACATCATCGAGACCTTACGGTTTAACCATTGGCCTACTGTGAAATGTTCCCTCTGCTTAACTATCGTATGTTTAATATGTTAAATCATGTCCACTTGCTTAAAACTCAGTGAAACTGTTTAAGTAGAGTCAGACATACATGATACGATTCTGACGCCGTGTAACTCGGCATCTGATCTGGAACTAAGTTGTTTAAAAACAGATAACGCAACGAATCTTATCCTGGCTATGTAATACCGGCTTCATCTTAAACAATTCATAGGCATTCTTTCCATATCTAGGTCATGTAAATCAACACGTTTATAATAGATAATGGCGTTTATCGTCGTGTTTGCTGATGTTCAGATATAAAGGTCAGACAGTTTAATTTTCTTAATCAAGTCATTACTGCTCAGTTACTAAATGTGAAATACCGATGCTCCATTATTTGAAGGTCTTGGAGAAAATAAATCATGGTACAGTCATGAAGCATTTTCTAATTGATGGTTTAACCGGTTTCTCTCCGATTCACTGCCGGTTCGGTTGCGGTTAAATATGACGTACACATCGGTTCGCAACCGAGTGTCTCAAAAGGTGAATAGTTCATACGTTGACAAAAGTTTCCAAAAGCAGATACCTTTCTCCAACACTTTAAAATCATTATATTGGTTAAATTAATTTGGTAACGCAGCAATTGATAAGACTCTACACGTTTGGAAATGCAAATACAATTTGTCTGCTTCTCTTTTGACACGACAGTAATGAAATAGTAACAGTAATAATCTAATTGTTTTACCGTCTTTACTGGTTATGCCTCGATTCACTAATGTTCAATATGGCATACGGACCGTTTCAAAAATATCGGGTACCACACGATGCTATTTTTTGTGTATTTTAGAGCTTTTTTAACCGGTTTGATCAAGTACGTCATATCTTATCGCAAACAGACATGTCCGTTTCGTTTGTCTCCGATTCCGTTCATATTCCGGTTTCAATGATATAAACATCTCTACTGTACACCATGTTCTATGATGTGACGCTTTTTCTGTAACGTCTTAACCCGTTCATTGCCCTATTCCGAGTGTAGAAACATGTGCAAACAGCTTGGAT